>OX123182.2:120660353-120787738 GCA_944739405.2 Euclidia mi
TTGAGTGCAGCTTCGGTCAACGTTTTACCAGATAAGTTAACAACTGTTGGTTGATTAGTTGGGTTTTCATGGTAGGGGGTAGTTGCTTTTTGTTTACTTATCAACAATTCAAACTTACGTTCATGTTTCAAGGCACTCAGTTCTCGCGAACGCTGTGCCTGTAGATAGGTGATTCGGTCACAGTTATCAAAGTCGGCTTTGGTAAACGTTCCACTGCACTTCAGATGTAGTTTATACAACTGCGTCTGTGTTATGTCGAGTTGATATCGGGCGTTTCCGATCATCTTACGCAACAATTTCACACTCGCGTTTCGTAGAATGCCCGCGGAACCGTAGATATCATTCCGGGGTTTTATTTTAGCACAAACGGGAATGATGTCCGCGTCCCGACACTTCACTAAAAACACCAGTGATTCACGTAAACATTCACACCGTTTCCGCGAGCGTTCAAGATGTTTGATTAATTTAGCACTTTCCGGCCCGTACCGGTGCACAATATAGGAATTTAAACTATCGTGGTCACTATAATTACTTTTTACTGTTTCTACGGGATATATACTATATCATTTGTTAAGTGACACTAATACTTATAAAAAAGTAAGTTACAACCCGACCGCTAGGTTGAATCGAAGTACTCGGAAAATTATCAAGGAGTGCCAACACGCGATAGGTGAAGATACGGTGACATATTTATTACGACCCAGAAATGTCACACCCCCGAAACTATATGGATTGCCAAAAATTCACAAGTGCAACGTTCCGTTACGGCCAATAGTTAGTCAAGTGGATTCTCCAACTTATGAACTGGCTAAACACGTTGCGAAAGTCTTGCAACCTTTAGTAGGTGGAACAGCATCGTATCTAAAAGACTCCCGGCATTTCATAGAGATCGTACGTCAGAGCAACGTAAGTGACAAAGATGTGATGGTCAGTTTTGACGTAGAATCACTCTTTACAAACGTGCCGATAGCAGATTGCATGGAAGTTATTCGACGTAAGATCGGTGAAGATCGTGTTGCTATAGTATATGCTGACCTTGTACATCATTGCCTGACCACGAATTATTTCATATACAGAGGTGAATATTACCTACAAATCGATGGCGTAGCAATGGGCAGCCCGGTAGCTCCAGTGGTAGCCAACCTATGGATGGAACATTTTGAAAACCAAGCCATTGCTACTGCTCCATCTAGTGTGAAGATTTGGAAACGGTACGTGGACGACATTTTTTGTATATTGGAAGGCGATGAAGAGGTAGTACAACAGTATTTGGCGCATTTAAATAGTATCCACGCTAAAATGTGCTTCACGTATGAAATAGAAAGGGACAGAAGAATGGCGTTTCTTGACGTGATGGTTGGTGTACGATCTGACGGTTCTCTTAGTCACTCTGTACACAGAAAAACAACGCATACAGACCGCTATCTACACGCTGACTCGCATCATCACCCACGTCAACTGAACTCAGTTATAACGTCACTTACCAACCGGGCATACAGCTTGTGCGACGAAGAACACTTAAATGAAGAACTAGCACACATAAGTGACGTTCTACGAAAGAACGGGTACAGCGGACGTGTCAAACCACCTAGACACACTCAAAAACACCTCGACTACAAGGTAGAACGACAACCAGCGTACTTACCGTACGTCAAAGGAGTGACAGATAAGGTCTCTAATATCCTTGAGAAGGTTTCTGTTAAAACTATCTTCACTCCTTTGAAGAAACTGTCACAATACCTAAGAACGCCAAAGGACAGTTTCCCCTTGGAAAAGCCGGGTGTATACAAAATTGACTGCAGCTGTGGGAGTTCTTATATAGGACAAACGAAACGCACCATTTCCTGCCGCATCAAGGAACACATCAGGGCAGTCAAAAACAATGAACCACACAAGTCGGCAATAGCTCAACATCTCCTAGACTCGGGTACGAACCATTGGATTGAGTTACATAACCCTCAGGTGCTGTCGACAGAACGCCACTATATACCTAGAATGGTTAAAGAAGCTATTGAAATTAAAAAGTATAAAAACTTCAATAGAGAAGATGGGTTTCAACTGTCGAATACCTGGCATCCAGTGGTACGTCTATGCAAAACCCGTGAACCACAAAAACTTAAATCACGAGCCGACGTAGTGAGTACAGTGTGTCGCGATCGAGTACATTGTGAAAGTGAAAACGGTGGTAGTGGTTGTGCGCGCAATAAACGAGTAAGGAAGCGGGTAGACCGGTTCACTTGTTTATAACATTCATCCACCCGCAATACTTCAGTATATCCGTGAACATGGCGCTTGCAACAGTGCCGAAATATCGGTTACTCAAAACAAAGGTACGTGGTATATATCCCGTAGAAACAGTAAAAAGTAAAACAGCTAGCACACCCAACACCTCCGGACCCGTCGCTGAGCTCCGCCTCGCAGCCGCCGAGGCCTGCGCCGACATCGCCAGCAGCTGCAGTTGCGTCGAGCTCAAGCGACGAGTACTTCTCGCCCCCGTCGTCACCGTCACCTGTACGGCGGAGAGGCAGAGGCCGGCCGCCAGCCTGCCTGGGACCACGAGACCCACCGGTCTCAAACAGGGTCCTCGCTGCTGGTGGTAATGTGCAGCGCATGCGATGGACGGAATCCATCAATGAAAATGTCATGCGCGCATATTTTGGGGCTACAGAGGGGGGAACTAACCTCACTGCGTACCGCAGTCGCATGCTCGTTCTGTTTCAGGCCTTAGAACCAAGTATCAACGTTACGGCTCAACGATTATCGGATCAGGTGCGAGTTATCCAGCGCAGTAACAAGCTGGATAACGTCGTACTTGATAGGCTACGCTCAGAATACTTACCTACGAGCCAGGCTGTTCACGTCCAACCCGTGAGTGCTATCGGTAACACAGATGCATCGCGGATGGGTAATAATGCCGTCGTGGATGTGGATGATATGGTTTGTAACGTAAGTATCCAGTGCAATGAGGAGGTTATGGATGCTTTGAAATGTGCGATTGGGGAATATCGGTACATGTCACCAACAATTAGGCCGCGCCTGCCCCGGTTGCCTATGCATAGGCGTAATATAGCGCTGGTAGGTGCCCTTGACTCGCTATTACCTAGTTTTCTAGAGAATAGTGAGAATCTTGGTGATACGCACTCAATTTTGTACTGCGCCGCCGTAGCAGCTTGTCGTATGGCAGGTGTCAAGTTTCATGAACGTGATACTGGCATGCGACAAAGATCTGCTATCCCGGCGTGGCAGTACAGAATTGAACGGCGTATTGCTGAGACAAGGGCACTTATCGGTAAGCTAATCTGCTTTAGGTCTGGGAATACACGTCCCAGGGTCATGCGCTTTGTGCGCCGAGCCTTCTTGGGGACAGGTATCAGTCCTCATGACTATACATCTCGGCTCACGGAGCGCATTGACTTCCTAAAGCAGAAAGTATATGCATGGGCAAACCGGATACGCAGATATAAAAAACGCGTGGACCGATATACCTTGAATCGTGCATTTCAAAGGGACCAAAAGTGGGTTTATAGAAACTGGGACCGACCAGCCCAAGATGTGGCTAATGGGCAGCTGCCGGATGCAGACGCCACTAACAAATTTTGGCGTAGCATATGGTCGGCGCCTATTGGCCACACAGAGGGTGGTTGGATGCGGGATGTTGAGCGGTCATGTGAACACATTCCAGAAATGGAAAACGTAGTCATTTCCAGCGAAGATGTTACAAGTGCAGTCCGTTCGTTATCAAATTGGAAAGCTCCAGGACCGGATGGACTGCACAATTTCTGGCTGAAATGGCTACGTAGTTCACATGGCTGCTTAGCATCCCAGTTTCAATCATCCCTAGAATCTGGTTCGATCCCAGATTTTATGACAACTGGAGTAACCCACTTGCTCCACAAGACAGGTAGTACCACAGAGCCCGGTAATTATACAGTATGTTTCATAAACCCCCGTCTGATCTCGAAAGGTCATATTACTGACTTATCAGGCATACCAGGAAAAATAATAAAAAAAATCTAGGTCATCATAAAACATCAGAATAAATTTCCTTAGCTCAGTGCTAACGAGAAACATTACCCCGAAATTGGCGAAAATTCTGTAAACTAACAACACTCCCCTCAATAGCGGAATCCTTTATGATTCTTAAGGCCCATCCACACGGCACAATTTTACCACTGATCAAATTTTCAATGGAATTGGCTTTGCCCGTCTACACGACACAATCAAATGACTGAATTTCATTCCGTCCACCCAATTGGTTAAAATCTGGTGGTCCGCACACCCGATGAACTTGAGTTGGACGACTGGCGTCTACACGTCACGATTTAATCAAGTGATTTAGTCAAGTTGGACGTAAAATTGTGTCGTGTGGATAGGCCTTTAAATTTATTAAAAATTGTCGGCTTTCGCCGCTTACCGTGTCAAAGGGCATGCCGCCTTTTTAAAATAGTGCAATTTTACCGTCAAGCGAGCCGCCGTACACAAAGGGACCGCTCTAGTGATGTTTACGATCAAGAGATAATATCGATTTATTTAATTTTAACATGACATGTTAAAACTAGAATGATAGCCTGCTAGGCTACTAGGCCAATGATAGCCTAGTGATGATACCAACGGATTGCCGTGCAGAGGGTATCGGGTTCGAATCCACGGCGCGCATCAAATACATAATAAGATAATAAGACTTTTCCAAGTTACGTGCGTAATAAATAGTTAATATCCCTGTGTCTCGGAGAGCACGTTAAACCGTCGGAGCAACAGTCATGAAGATCTTTGACAGTCGTCACGCGGAGTCAGTACCCTTAAATAAACTGATTCTAGTCTAAACCATGGAATGTTTTTATTTATTAACAGCAAATAAAAACATAAATTTACACAAAGCTGACGTTTTAGGGGTTTAGCTACCGATATTCTATCAGGTAAACAATAACATAAAATATCGATAGAAACAGTACTCCAGTGAATAACATTTGTTACATCTCTAATTATTTACCTATTTGATTTACGAATTAACTATTTGCCTACTTGAACACTCAGTCTTTCGCTAGCTTTCCTTTTGTTTAGACTTCCGCGTGAAATAGTAGATTCGTTAGGTATGTCATATTCAAACCCTGAATACTTTAACATGTTGATGTGCTTAGGTAGGAGTGAATGCAATTATGCAGGTGCTCGTAGGGAGTACGAGGAGCGGTATGCCAGACCACGGGGTCTACCCGTGCCGTCGGAGCGCGCGTTTCAACGGCTTCACCACCGGGTGTACAACACGGGCAGTGCTCGCGATGATTCGAATCGCAATCATGGTGGCAGACCACAAAGTAGCGACGGTGTAGTGGAACAGGTCTTACAATTATTCGCTGAGGATCCCACGCAGAGTACCAGGAGTGCGGCACGTGAACTGGGCACCAGTAACGCGCGAGTGTGGAGGATATTAAAAGAAGACGGACAGCATCCTTTTCACTACCAACGTGTTCACTCACTTATGCCGTCGGACTATGCCCACAGAAGACAATACTGCAACTGGCTACTTGGCAAAGTAGAAGAGGATGCTACGTTCTTGGAGCGCGTGTTATTTACCGACGAATGTTCATTTGTGCGGACGGGTGTTTTCAACTGTCACAATGAACACGTCTGGGCTGTTGAAAATCCACACGCGATGAAAGAAAGCCATTTTCAACATCGTTGGCGCATCAATGTGTGGGCGGGAATCCTCGGCGACCGTATTATTGGTCCGCATTTTTTAAATGAAACCATGAACGGTACCAATTATTTAAGATTTTTGAGGGAAGTTCTAAGTGACGAGTTAGATTCGTTGCCGTTAAGCTTCCACCGCAGCTTGTGGTTCCAGCACGACGGTGCCCCACCTCATTTTTTACGAGCTGTGCGTGAGTATCTTGACGCACAGTTCCCTGGCAAGTGGATTGGACGAAGCGGGCCTATCTCGTGGCCACCAAGATCACCGGACCTAACGCCTTTAGACTTTTACTTGTGGGGACACGTTAAACAAATAGTGTACCAAAAACCGTGTGACACTGAAGAAGAAATGCGTGCGCGTATCGTTTCTGCTTTCCGAAGTTTAAACCCAGGAGTGTTAAGAAGTGTGCGTTCGGATATGGTGCAAAGGTGCCGTAAGTGTCTGGACGTGGGCGGCGGACATGTGGAGAATGACCGTCGCAACTTACAGCAAGTTGATATTTTTATCAATTAAGGTAGGTACCTAGTTACGTAAGATTAAGCCAATTAAAAAGTAGGTAGTTATTAATGTAAGTACCGTAGTCATAGCGCGACGATTTTCTCTTAGATGGGTGACCGCGTGTGACATTACATGAAAGCGCTTCCGGGCTTCCGACGGCCCGTAAAGCCGCATCCAAGAATCGTTAGGCCATGTCGTAGGTATTCGAGCAGTTTGAAAACAGTGACACCAGAGTTGGCCACGCACTCGCACGAAACAAACAGAAAACCTTAATACTGTACTTTGTTTTACGGAGTTTTACCTAAACCGTCGAAGCAAAAGATCAGCTGTTGCATCAAGTGCATAAAATCTGTTTATACCTAAAATAATAGTTGGCACGTGTAAAGGACGATGACGCGCGGCGGCGGCTTTTGTCAAAGGAGGCGGTCGGTTGGCCTATGCACTCAAAGGCGCCGCTTTTGCCGTCAATTTTTTATGAACTTTAGGTAGATACCTACCTAGCTAATACGATTTATGAGTCTTTAGTGTTGCCATGGGTAATCTGATATGATATTATTTAAAATTAATTAAATTTACATGGGAAAATTTTATGTTGAATTTCCGTGAAATAATGACAAATATCTCACCATTTTACGCTACTCTACAACCCCTTCATTGATCGGACGGATGGATATGTAACACCCTGTAGACCGATTACATGTTTGCCATCGGTCTATAAACTTCTTACATCTATTCTGAATGCTAAAATATCAAAACATGTTGAATTGAATTCAATTATGTCAGACACTCAGAATGGATGTAGGAAGGGGGCTCGTGGTACTAAGGAGCTCCTCCTTATTGATATGACCATTACCCAGCAAGTTCGTCGTAACCGAAAGGATCTGGCGGCATGTTGGATAGATTACAAGAAAGCGTACGATTCTGTGCCTCATACGTGGCTTTTGAGGGTGATGGAGTTGTATAAAATAAATACAACTCTACGCACCTTCTTAAAGTCATGTATGGGGCAATGGAAAACGGTTCTTGGCTATCCAGGGTGCCGACGGATCCAGGGGAATGGCGAACTTGTGAAGATTGAGCGAGGTATCTTCCAGGGTGATAGTCTGAGTCCATTATGGTTTTGCTTAGCACTGAATCCTCTCAGTACCTTGCTGGAGGGTTCAGGGCTAGGTTACAGGTTGCGAAGAAGTGGTCGGGTAGTGTCCCACTTGTTGTTCATGGATGACTTAAAACTCTTTGCCCACACCAACCCTCAATTGATAAGTTTACTAAAAATAACTGAAAGTTTTAGTAATTCTATCAACATGAAATTTGGTGTGGATAAATGTGCTGTGATTCATGTAAAGCAAGGAAAGACGGTGGAATCTGAAGGGATTCAACTCTCAGATTCCATTAACCTAAGATCACTTCTCCGAACCGACACCTACAAATACTTGGGTATGTCACAGGCTTTAAGTATTAATGAGGCTGACATGAAACAATCGTTGCAAGAGCGGTTCTTTGGCCGCCTGAAAAAGGTACTGAATAGTCTTTTATCAGGTGGCAATAAGGTTCGAGCTTGCAACGGTTGGGTCATGCCGGTTCTCATGTACTCCTTTGGCATACTCAAGTGGACTCAGACTGAACTGGACACCTTAGACCGAAAGGTCCGTACACTGCTGACGGCACACCGGATGCATCATCCACGCTCATCCGTAATGAGGTTGTATATTCCGCGGAAGTGTGGGGGTCGTGGCTTTCTAAATGTCAAATCCCTGCACAACCGCAAGGTATGCAACCTCAGAGATTATTTTCTCAACGCGAACGTGGATGTGCATCGCGATGTTGTAGCAGTGGACGCCGGGTTAACCCCGCTCAGTCTTTCTAAGGACAGCTGGCGCAGACCTGTAGTACTTAGCACTGATGATCGCAGGCTTGTATGGCAGAGCAAGGAGCTTCACGGCAGGTTCTACCGGACCCTGCATAGGCCAGATGTAGACTTTTTAGCCTCGGTGAACTGGCTACGCTTCGGTGACCTTTTTGGGGAAACCGAAGGGTTTGTTTGTGCAATTGCTGATGAAGTTATCAAGACGAATAACTACCGGAAATATATTCTGAGGGATGGCACCACGGACATTTGTCGTGCGTGTCACCAGCCTGGTGAATCCCTCAGACATATAGTTTCCGGCTGTTCGCGTCTTGCTAACGGCGAGTACTTGCACAGGCATAACCAAGTAGCCAGGATCATTCACCAGCAACTTGCTCTGAAATACAGGCTTGTAGATGTTGAGGTGCCGTACTACAGGTATGTGGCGGAACCTGTTCTGGAAAGTGGTCATATCACATTGTACTGGGATCGATCTATCATCACAGACAGGACTGTTGTAGCCAACAAACCTGATATTGTGGTGGTAGACCGATCAGAGCGCCGCGCAATAATTGTTGATGTCGCCATCCCTCATGACGAGAATCTCGTGAAGGCTGAGAAAGATAAGCAGATTAAATATCTGGACTTGGCGCACGAGATTGTCGACATGTGGGATGTCGATTCAGCAATTATTGTGCCGATAATCGTCACAGTGAATGGTCTTATAGCCAAGAGCCTCGACCACCATCTTAAGAGGCTCGCGTTGGATCCTTGGGTCAAGGGTCTGATACAGAAGGCGGTACTTTTGGACACGGCACGCATAGTGAGGCGGTTCCTGTCTCTGGAGCCCTAACCACCAGTAGCTTGGACCCTGTTCCCGATACTGGTGGGTCTCCATAATGATTTTTATATTTTTAAATGTATTTTTATAATTGATATATTTAAAAATGTACTTATTTATTATGAGAATATATTAAAGATGTATGTGAATAATAATAAAATTTTATTCACAAAATGATTGTAAATCCAAGATGGCCACCGATACAAAATGGCGAATCACATATTACTTCACAACCTCAATATGGGTATCAAATGAAAGGGTTTGATTGGTAGAATGGAGCTCACTATGAAAAATCTAAGATGGCCGCTGCCACAAAATGGCGTCTTGTTTATTTTCCACAAATACCACAATATGGGTATCAAATGAAAGGGCTTGATTCGTAGAATAGAGCTCACTATGAAAAATCCAAGATGGCCGTCGCAGCAAAATGGCGGATTACATATTTTCCACAAATAACTCAATATGGGTATCAAATGAAAGGGTTTGATTGGAAGAATGCAGCTCACTATGAAAAATCCAAGATGGCGGCTTCCACAAAATGGCTAATTACTTATTTTCCACAAAAACATCAATATGTGTATCAGATGAAAGGGCTTGATTCGTAGAACTCACTATGAAAAATCCAAGATGGCTGTCGCCGCAAAATGGCGTATTACATATTTTCTACAAATAACTCAATATGGGTATTGAATGAAAGGGCTTGATTGGGAAAATAGGGCTCACTATGAAAAATCCAAGATGGCTGCCGCCACAAAGTGGCAGATTACATATTTCCACAAATACCTCAAGGGTATCTAATGAAAGGGTTTGATTGGTAGAATGGAGCTCACTATGAAAAATCCAAGATGGCCGCTGCCACAAAATGGCGTCTTATTTATTTTTCCCAAATACCACAATATGGGTATCAAATGAAAGGGCTTGATTCGTAGAATAGAGCTCACTATGAAAAATCCAAGATGGCTGTCGCAGCAAAATGGCGGATTACATATTTTCCACAAATAACTCAATATGGGTATCAAATGAAAGGGTTTGATTGGTAGAATGCAGCTCACTATGAAAAATCCAAGATGGCCGCTGGCACAAAATGGCGAATTACTTACTTTCCACAAATACCTCAATATGGGTATCAAATGAAAGGGCTTGATTCGTAGAATAGAGCTCACTATGAAAAATCCAAGATGGCTGTCGCCGCAAAATGGCGTATTACATATTTTCTACAAATAACTCAATATGGGTATCGAATGAAAGGGCTTGATTGGTAGAATAGGGCTCACTATGGAAAATCCAAGATGGCTGCCGCCACAAACTGGCGGATTACATTTTTCCACAAAAACCTCAATATGGGTATCTAATGAAAGGGTTTGATTGGTAGAATGGAGCTCACTATGAAAAATCCAAGATGGCCGCCGCCTCAAAATGGCGAATTACTGATTTTCCACAAATACCTCAATATGGGTATCAAATGAAAGAGCTTGATTCGTAGAATAGAGCTCACTATGAAAAATCTAAGATGGCTGCCGCCATAAAATGGCGGATGACATAATTATTTTCCACAAATACCCCAATATGGGTATCAAATGAAAGGGCTTGATTGGCAGAATAGAGCTTACGATATAATTGACCTAAGCGCAGCGTTATTAAAAGCGCGAGAGCATGAGTTGGCGCGCTGAAGCGCAGTGGGGAGGAGGGGCGGTCTGATTTTGTACTTTGTGGTAATGCTTTCAGTTTTTATTTTTGCTGCAATTCTATTCAGTAGGTATATAAGCTCTTCAATAACTTTAATAATATACACTACATACTAATATTTACCTGAAGTTTGACGACTATAAAAACAAAAGTAATTTTAAGTATTATCTGTTTATAATATATGTATGCTACACGGCTAATGTGCAGATCCGTTTGTAATGAAATTTGATATGGATAGTCTAAATCCTGGGGAAGTACAAAGGCTAGCTCTTTATTAAAATTTCATGCGGGCGAAGCCGCGGGCGAAGCCGCGAGCGAAAGCTAGTATCGAATATATAAAATTCTCGTGTCACAGTTTTCGTTCCCATACTCCTCCGAAACGGCTTGACCGATTTTGATGAAATTTTTTGTGCTTATCCGGTATCTATGAGAATCGGCCAACATCTATTTTTCAAAAAAAAAAAAAAAATTGCAAAACAACGTTTGCCGGGTCAGCTAGTAAAATATAGTAGGAACCGGAACAAGTGTCTGCCATTAAGTGTTTCTATAAAAATTATATATATTTTAAAATATCAAAACGGCAGACATGCTGCGATCACGTTTTGAAAGTCGATTTTGATGCTTTTCGACTTCTAGGCACGCCTAAAGGAACCCACTATGGGAATAGTGAACCCCCATTTGATCTACGGCAGATGAATTAGTATAACTAGCATTAATATGAAGTTTGCTACTATACCGTAAGTCAGCGGAACACTGGCTCTCAGTCTATTTAACCTATATTGGAAAGGATAATGGATCTATTCCTGTTGATAGAATCAATGTTTTGTTACTTTCTAGTTTAAACCAATAGAATCAGAGAGTACTAGGCTAAATTTAATTTAGTCCTGCACAGAAGGACCTAAATTTATTTTTATAGACTTTGGTCAGGCTATTGATTTTCTTTTCTTAAAACAA
Organism: Euclidia mi; assembly: GCA_944739405.2. Classification (NCBI taxonomy): domain Eukaryota; kingdom Metazoa; phylum Arthropoda; class Insecta; order Lepidoptera; family Erebidae; genus Euclidia; species Euclidia mi. The sequence goes on from OX123182.2 coordinate 120,671,868, forward strand.
AGTTGTATTAACATATGAACTCATCGAACCCACAATTCCTAGAGGTTCGTAATCATCAGAAACTGCAATTCGTGTAATTTCAATCCGAGCCATAAAGCATCTCTTTCCAACATACCGCGCCAGAAAGAGATCAGAATACAAATCGATTGTTAAAACTGCATCATTGAGCGTTCCTGTGACTTCCGCCACTCATATGGCATCAACATTACAATAATAAATATCGATTGCCTCCATTAGGTGCACATTGGCGTGCATTAGTCTGGGGCACAAGGCCGCGCGTGTAGGCATCAAACCTTGACATTTGTGTCATATCTGCATGCATTATCTTTGGAAATTGGATTTGGATGAATCATCGCTGTAAAATTGACTCAATGGTACGATGGGTACGTGAAGTAAAGTGTCGATGCCGCAGTCAAGTTTCTATAGGTGACCATTACATCACCAGATTACAAGTTACGTTTCGACATCACTACTATTTTTATTTAGGAGAATGAAAGCCGGCGAAATGGCTCTCCGAATAGCAAAGCTGAAGCATGCTGAAGTGGCAATAGTCAGGTCACATACATAGTTCGAAGAACCAATAGTCAATGGACAATTACCGATTTCTGGGAGGGCGTCTACGTAGGTACCGTACAACGCAGGAAAGGTAGGCCTCTCGTAAGGTGGATCAACAGTATTGTTAGGGTCGTGGGAGGGGTTTCTGTGAATAATTTTCAAGGCAGTAGAGTCTTGCTGATTTCAGCATGAATGGGCCGGCTCGACCGGGGGAGTACTACCCTCTCACAGAAAATCGACGTAAAGTAACAGTACCTAAACTGTTGCGTTTCGTTCGGTGAGTGAGAGTGCCGGGGGCCCTATCCCCTATTCCTTCTCCCTCATCCCACCAATTGTGACTCCTGTGGTGTTGCTTGTGTCCATGGGCGGCGGAAACTGCTTACCATCAGGCGATCCGTCTGCTCGTTTGCCGCCTGTTACTTACTATAAAAAACAGCCTTGGTGGAATTCTATGTCCAGCAGTGGACGTTTGCCGGCTGATATGGTGATGACCATATATTATGACCATACCATTATTTTGAAGCATCTAATCCTAAAGTTTGTTATAAATTAATATCAGTAAAACAATCCATAAGCCGCCTTCCTACCCATAGCAAGACAAGAAAATCGTACTGATGAGATTGACAGAGAAAAATGCCATTGAATGACATTCAAAACTACTCGTTCGATGATAAACAAACAGGCAAATGTGTTTTATGTATGTCACATTTTAATTAATCTCAGATAATATAGGACATAGCATGGGAAGCAAAACAATACGAGGAAAATGTTTATTATATACTCTGATTATTTCCCGCTAACAGTACACACTTGTGTAAAATGTTATTAAACGCGATTGACGAAACATTTAATTATGATATAATATTGTTGAGTTTATCCACAGCAGGGAAAGATGTAGACATCTCGTGTCAAATCAAAGACTCACTTTGAGTCGCCGCATCATCACGAATGAGTTATACACAAATCATGAAAGTCAAAGCCAAAATCATTTATTCATTTAGGCCACAAAGTGACGCTTATGAACGTCAACAATTAAAGTTAATTACTAGATGATTTACATTTACATTTACTGCCACGTTCGCAATGCAATAGGTAGAACCATGTAATAATTAAAAAATAAATAATATTGTAAGTGGTGATTGAAATAATATTTAAAAAAAATCTAAGAAATAAAGATATGTTAATGTAAACGTGTGTTTGTTATGAATACAAGAGATAACCTATCCTGTAAGGTTTAAAGTTGAAATTAAAACATGTTATGGAATTCATAAACATTTATTTTTATAACTGTGGGTTGTATCATAAAGAAAATACAGAATTTTAAATAATATAAGTTATATCGGGCGCCAGATACAATCCCAGAAAATACAAAATTTGCCAGATAAGTCAGTGATAGAGTACAATATGGACATTTGATCTCAAGTCAGGGCGACCTAGCCGAGATGGTAGATACAATAATTTTGTATGGTCGATGGCATTACAACGTATAAATTAGCATACAAATTGAAATTGAGGCTTTCTAGATTTAAAGTTGTTGTAAAGGAATTTAGTCTAATTTAAGTTAATTTGTGGTTATTTAGAATTATTTGAAATTGCGTTGAGGTAAAAAATAATTAAAAAGGTTACCTGTTTTAGATATACTTAGGTAATTAAAATACGAAAAGAGAGAATGAGCACCGTCGTGACCACGTGGTATTCTTTGCCCACTTCATGTCCACGACGAAAACAACATCACGGCGTGCCGAATCCAGATAGCACGGCGGATTTTAAACTAAATCCAGAATAAAAAACGCCATAGGCTAAAACCAACAGAAATACAAGGTTTAAGACGCCATATTCTACTCAAATGACGCGTTCCGCTAACGCCAAAAACATTCGAAAAACTCACCGTTATTCCAGAATAATAATTCCTTCAGGCGAATGAAAACATGCGCCGGAAGTATTCTTAAACGTATCAATGTGTCTGTAACAAATAGGATACATCGAAATTGTACAAATGATCCGGACAAAATCTAACGACTGAAGAAACTAGTCAAATAAACAACTCTTACCATATTGGCGAAATACAACAATATATAAGCCGATCCACGGCTTCTAAATAATAAAGTGGCTTTTAGTACCACATTTTAATGCGATTAATCCATAATTTTTGGATTATTTAAGGGACGCCATCTAATCGACGTACGTTCAGAAAGAAAAGTGGCCATGACAGTTTTGCCATAGACAAGGTAAAAAAATTAATAATAGGGAAGCCCATTAACAAAATACCATATGTATTGACAGAAAATCGACTAATACCAACCGAACACGCGAAAAAGGAATGCGCATAGGCGTACTGTAATGCGAGATAAAATCGATGCGTTACAATACATACCAACCCAAAAAAAAATAAAAGAAAGGACTCTTTCTTTTATGCCGAAAAGAAGACCAAATAAAAACGTTCAATTAACAAATGCTATAATTCCAAAAAAAAACTCTACATAAAACTCTATGTAAATTCAAAAAGACTCTACCTAAACTACAAGTCTCTACCAAAGTTCTAGACTCTACCAACTTCCAAAACTTCAAGACTCTACTAAAATTTTCAAAAATAAAGATAAACACAATTTAAAACTCAAAACTAATAACAAAATCAAACAAAATAAATACACTAAGTTGCTAGAGTTGCTCGAATGAAAGTGCGGTTAGGCACCCTCGCCACCGACTCTGTAAGAGCACAACTCCTAACTTGGATGTTTTATTGAAAGTGCGGTTAGGCACCCTCGCCACCGACTCTATAAGAGGTCATCTAAACTCTTGTCTAATGATTGTTTTTAGAAAGTGCGGTTAGGCACCCTCGCCACCGACTCTATAGAGAACATCAAAACTCTTAAAGTAACCAATAAGGTTGCATGCAAATGACAACGCCGCTAGGGGACGCGTCAGGCGCGGACGCCAAATGGTGGTCCATCACAACAAGGCGGTGAGAACACAAAAATGGAAGGGGTGGTTCGACACAACAAAGCGGTGTGAACACAAAAAAAATGGAAACAGTGATTCTACACAACAAAGCGGTATGAACACTAAAGAAATGGAACTGTGATCGGCATAACTCCACCAACTTTCCGGGCACAGTTGCATTCAAAAAATACAATAATTTGTCTGTTGTGACCGGCGCAACACAACCGACCTACCGTGCACAACAGGACAAAAACAAAAAAAGAACTTGTCTATTGTGACCGGCATAACACCACCGACTTACCGTGCACAATGGAACAAGCAAAAAAAACAAATACATTCGAGGAATGGAAAGTTCCAAGAACGCAAAAAAAAACTGGTTACTGCCCAAAAGCGTCAGTAACTGGCAAAAAAAATATCCGGGGACCAAGTGAAAAGTTGGTTACCCCAAACGTCAAATCCAGGGTTGGGTACCCAAAAAAGTAGTCAAATCCGGTAGACTTAGGAATAAACAAGTACCTAAATACTACACAGGAATAAGACACAAAAAACACAAAAAGAGTCGTTCAATACAAACAAACCGAACGATAAACACAAAATACAAATAAGGTATAAAACCTTTTAACAAAAACAAAATAAAAATGTACATAAGATCTATTGATGTTGAGAAACGGAACCTATGGAATTTGGAAAAATCTAAAACCGAAAATGACCTAAGCAAACTTTTGAACTTCAACTCAAAGTTCACAAACTGTAAAGAAGTTACCTATCATACATCATCATACAAAGTGGCGCAAATCTAACATACATCAATCTCATACTTCGACAAACAAGCGCCTGCTTCCATCAGCATGCTAAATCTAAGTCAAAGTCAGAAATCCAAAATTAATATTTTATAATATCTTTAATGTGATATCTACCAGAAGTCTTTTTATTCAAATCCTTTAAGAGGTAAACATTGTCGGAAATCTTTTTAATAATTTTACACTTTACAAACTTAGGTGCTAGTTTGGCCGAAAAGAATGCAGGAGCATTAGACTGAACAAAATTTCTTCTCCATACTACGTCACCAACATCAAAAGAAATGACTTTCCTCCCTGTATTATAATAACGCGCATTACGCTTGTAAGCGCTTAACAAATGAGCCTGGACTCTAACAAAAATATCACTAAGTGATTTAAGAGAATAAGCAAATGAATCTCTGTCCCCAAATTTAAGTTGAGACAATTCTTCCAAAGAATTACTAAAATGATGTAAAGAAGCATCAAAAATAAGTTCTCTTCCGAACATAAGAAAATTAGGTGTAAAATCTGTAGCTAAATTTACACTACTATTCAAAGCTAACTGAATATGAACCAAAAATTTAGACCAAGTTCTATGATCTTCTTTGACAAAACAAGATATGCAAGTTTCTATAGTCTTATTATATCTCTCTACAGGATTGTTCTGAGGTGTATACAGAGTGTTGTAAAATATTTTAGTAATATTATAACTTTTCATAAAATCTACAAAATGTTTAGAAACAAATTGAGTCCCATTATCACAAACTATAATCTTAGGACAGCCAAATTTAAGAAATATTTCTTTTTCTATACTTTTACAAATTGACAAAGTCGTTGCCTTAACTAAAGGAAAAATCCAGCAAAATTTAGTGAAAACATCTACAACAGAAAGAATGTACTTATGACCAGAATAACTTTTAGGCAGAGTTCCTATAATATCTACTGAGAGCATGACCATCGGACGATCCACTTTCTTAGGGTTAATCATAATACCTAAAGGTGGAGAAGTACTATGTTTATAAGCTTTACAAATTTCACAAGATTTAATGTAATTTTGAACATCATTAAACATCTTATTCCAAAAATAATGTTGTTTTAATTTTCTTAAAGTTTTATGAACACCAAGATGACCTGATTTAGTGTCATCATGATTAGATCTAATGGTATCAATAATATGTTCTTTAGGAATAACAATTTTCCAATTCAAACGACTAGTAGGATCAAATCTATTCTTACAAAATTTATATAATGTTTTATCTTCAACTCTAAAATTTTTATACCTTAAGGGAAACTTTTGACAATCTACAAATATTTTTCTAAACCAAGGATCATCAATATCGTCGTCAGGAGACATAATATTCTGTATAGGAGAAACTTTAATAGCTGCAACTTCTATTCTAGACAAAGCATCAGGAACTAAATGCAAAGAGCCTTTTTTATGAATAATATCAAAAGTAAATTGTGAAATTCTTGCAGCCCATCTAGCTAAACGACCAGTAGGATTACTAAGGCCTAACAACCATTTTAAGCTAGCATGATCAGTGATTACTGTAAATTTCATTCCCTCAATATAAGGTCTAAAATGTTCTATTGAATCTAAAATGGCAAGTAACTCACGTTCTGTAGTACTGTAATTACGTTCGCATTTATTAAGTGATCTAGAATAAAAAGCTATGGGGTGTTGTTCGCCGTTTTGATCTTCTTGACTCAAAACGCTACCAATACCAACTGAACTAGCATCACAATGTAAAAAGAAAGGTTTTTCAAAATTTGGGCATTGCAAGACAGGTGAGGAAGTTAATGCTTGTTTAAGTTTATCGAATGCAATTTCAGCTTCGTCATTCCAATCAAAAGATCTTTTAGGATTCTTTTTACTAGAAGAAGTTAATTTAGTTAATGGAGAAGCAATATCAGCGAATTTATAAATGAATCTACGGTAATAAGAACATAATCCAAGAAAACTTCTGAGTTGTTTTATATTTGAAGGACGAGGAAAATTATTAATTGACTCTAATTTAGAAGGATCAGTGTGTAAACCTTTACTATCAACAATATAACCAAGATAACGCAGTCTTTCCTTACAAAATTCACACTTTTTTAAATTAACGGTAAGTCCAGCATCTTTAAGAGTTTTATGAATTTTCTTTAAATACTCTATATGAACATCAAATTGTTCATTTATAAGGATCAAATCATCTAAATAGCAGAATAATACATTATCAAATTCAGGACCAAAGAGTTTATCTACTAATCTCTGCAATTCAGCAGGTGCATTGGTAAGCCCAAATGGCATTCTAACAAATTCAAATAATCCTTTACCGGGGACTACAAAAGCAGTCTTCTCACGAGAAGAATCATCAAGGGCAATCTGAAGGAAGGCCTTGGATAGATCAATTGTTGAAATAAAACGAGCTCCACGAAGGTTATCTAAAATTCTAGAAGGGTAAGGCAATGGATAACTATCTCTAATTGTAACAGAATTTAAACGTCTTGAATCTAAACATAATCTAGTACTACCATCCTTCTTTTCAACAGCAAGGACGGGGGAACACCAAGGAGATTTAGAAGGCTGAATAATGTTTTCCTTAAGCAATACTTCAACTTCATCATAAAGTTCTTTTTGTTTAGCCGGACTCAAAGGCCAATATCTTTGTTTAAAAGGTTCACTAGTAACGTTAATTTTATGTTTGACAAGATGTGTAAGACCTAAACCTTTCTTCTCATACGAGATATCTTCAAAAAGAGCAATGGTTTCATCTAATGTTTGTTTCTCAGAAGGAGTGAGCTGTGAAGAACAAGTTACTGAACAAATTTTAAAATTATCATTTTTAACTAAAGTTATATTTTTCCACAAGTCTTTAGCAAGATTAAATTTAAGCCAAAAATCAAATCCTAATATAATAGGAGGTTCAAAAGAAGGTATAACCAAGAATGTTACGACCTTGGTAAGGTTATCACAAGTAACTGGAATATCTAAAGTGCCTAAAACTTTTTGTGCAGAACCATCTGCTGTGTAAGCTGAACTAGAAATTGGTTTTAATTTGTAACCTAATTTAATAAAATGATGATGAAAGTTAGAACCTAAAACACTAGTATTTGAACCGCTGTCTAATAAACCAGAAAATTTTTCACTACTGACTGAGAATTCTAAAAATGGTCTACTATCATTATGCTTAACAAAGAGAATAGGGGCTGACCTATTTAAACTGAAAAATACTTTTAAGTAATCCAACCAGTCCGAAAATTCCTTATTGCGAGTGGCAATGTTAGGTGCATTACTAGACCTAATCTTAACCAATTTAGACATCGAGGCATTCTCAGTTTTAACAGAAACTGGTGCTCGATGCAACGAAACTAGTTTTTTGGAACGGGTGAAGTTTTCTTCTCCGCGTTGCAAACATCACAAAATTTGGTTATGACACCCAACTTCCTGCACTTAAAACACATAATTCCAGGTACAGTAGTACAATGTTGGTAAGTGTGGTCAGTAGATTGACACTTGAGACACTTAACACTATCTGTCCTAGCAGCGTTGGAGCGAACCAGTGGCTTCTCAACTTTAAAAGGATTTGAAGAATCCCTAGCAAAAGCCTTTCTATTAACAAAAACTTCTAATTCTTTACCTAAATTGATAAACTGTTCAAGAGAAGTAACAGGTCTACATAAAACATAAGGTGTATAAATAGGTAACATGTTGTTTTTAATAATATTAATCATAACCGGTTCTGTCAAAGGAACTACTAAGCGACTAGACATATCCATTAGTTCAGTGATAAAGTCGGGAAGCGACTCAATAGGTTTTTGCTTACGTGTGCGAAGGCTCTGATCTAAGAAAAAGTCATACTCAGGCTTGTCGAAGCGCTTGAGTAAAGCTAGCTTAAGCTGTTGCCAAGAGGCAATGGTAGAACGAGTAGCACGAAACCATTTAGCAGCAGCACCAGAAAGCAAATCTGAAAAGGAACCTACCAGCAAAGCTTCATCAAAGTTCTTGTAAAGGAAATACTCTTCAACCTGAACGATAAATTCTCTAACGCAAGTATTACCTTCAAAACAAATTTTACTCCTCTTCAGGTCAGGTAATCGGGTTAAATGTGGTAAGTTTTTCCTGATATGGTCATTCAATGAGTTGTAAGATGATAAACAAGGTGCACAAGCCGAAGAAGCAAAAGCAGGACCTCCATCATGCGCATTGGCTAAGAAAGGATCAGGAACTCCCGTCATATCAACCGTTATATGAGCCATGTTGTCCTCCTGTGTGTAAGTACCAACAGAATTGTGACCATCCTTAATCTCAGGCAAAGGTGGAAACTGAACCGACTTATCCATGATGAGAAGCAAAAATGTCCAATAGTAACACTCAAAAGCAACCAATAAGCAAGTAAACTAGTATAATTCCAAGCTAAGTTAAGGAAGAAAGATTCAAAAGAAAAGTTAAGTCAATGAACCTTCAAAACAAACTAAAATGATTCAAAGTTTTTAAGGTTATGTTGTCAAAATTTTAAGTTATAAGTTTTAATGATAAGTTTTTAAACCACTGAAAAAGCCTCAAATTCATTACAAAGTTAAATGTTAACTGTTACACATCACTATTCACTTAAGTTTCAGTATCAAACAATTTATGTCTAAGTATTATCTATGTTTAAGAACTGTACTAAAGTCTTATCCAACAAAGTTTACAATAGGAACCAGTAAGGTTGTTATCATATGAATTCAGTAATAGTTTAAGCTGTAAAAGGATTTACACACAATGTATACAGTTTATCATAAGAGAATTTCAACTATAACACCCATTATGTTATGTTTGTCAAAGTAAATAACTGGTATAACACATATCTAAGCTTATATGTGAAACCAAAACATAGAAAATATAAAACATTAAGATATGTTTACTCAAAGGCGTTAAACATACTTATAAAACATTAAGATATGTTTACTCAAGAACGTTAAACATATTTAATAACAAAATGAGTCAAATAAGACACCAAAATAATATGACACAATGATAAAATAAGATAGTTATGTTGTTTACATAACCCTCAACAAGTTTTGAACGCAACCTCAAGTAATTAAATGATAAAATGCCTATTTCAGGTCCCTGTTCGGGCGCCAATTGTAATAATTAAAAAATAAATAATATTGTAAGTGGTGATTGAAATAATATTTAAAAAAATCTAAGAAATAAAGATATGTTAATGTAAACGTGTGTTTGTTATGAATACAAGAGATAACCTATCCTGTAAGGTTTAAAGTTGAAATTAAAACATGTTATGGAATTCATAAACATTTATTTTTATAACTGTGGGTTGTATCATAAAGAAAATACAGAATTTTAAATAATATAAGTTATATCGGGCGCCAGATACAATCCCAGAAAATACAAAATTTGCCAGATAAGTCAGTGATAGAGTACAATATGGACATTTGATCTCAAGTCAGGGCGACCTAGCCGAGATGGTAGATACAATAATTTTGTATGGTCGATGGCATTACAACGTATAAATTAGCATACAAATTGAAATTGAGGCTTTCTAGATTTAAAGTTGTTGTAAAGGAATTTAGTCTAATTTAAGTTAATTTGTGGTTATTTAGAATTATTTGAAATTGCGTTGAGGTAAAAAATAATTAAAAAGGTTACCTGTTTTAGATATACTTAGGTAATTAAAATACGAAAAGAGAGAATGAGCACCGTCGTGACCACGTGGTATTCTTTGCCCACTTCATGTCCACGACGAAAACAACATCACGGCGTGCCGAATCCAGATAGCACGGCGGATTTTAAACTAAATCCAGAATAAAAAACGCCATAGGCTAAAACCAACAGAAATACAAGGTTTAAGACGCCATATTCTACTCAAATGACGCGTTCCGCTAACGCCAAAAACATTCGAAAAACTCACCGTTATTCCAGAATAATAATTCCTTCAGGCGAATGAAAACATGCGCCGGAAGTATTCTTAAACGTATCAATGTGTCTGTAACAAATAGGATACATCGAAATTGTACAAATGATCCGGACAAAATCTAACGACTGAAGAAACTAGTCAAATAAACAACTCTTACCATATTGGCGAAATACAACAATATATAAGCCGATCCACGGCTTCTAAATAATAAAGTGGCTTTTAGTACCACATTTTAATGCGATTAATCCATAATTTTTGGATTATTTAAGGGACGCCATCTAATCGACGTACGTTCAGAAAGAAAAGTGGCCATGACAGTTTTGCCATAGACAAGGTAAAAAAATTAATAATAGGGAAGCCCATTAACAAAATACCATATGTATTGACAGAAAATCGACTAATACCAACCGAACACGCGAAAAAGGAATGCGCATAGGCGTACTGTAATGCGAGATAAAATCGATGCGTTACAACCACGAGAAACAACGGGCACTAAAACTCGTGGCCACTCTTTTTAACTGCCAGTATAATGGTTTTACATGTTATCTTTATAAAAAAAAAAGTATTATAGACAGAGATGGCGGGATGAGCTAGACACCTTAGAAAACAGGGATGTATAGAATAAAAGAATATGGCCTTTGCCCTGGAGCCCTGGATGACGACGGACGGCTCTTAAAAAAAAATGCAGAGTTTAAAATTATTTCATGAGTTTCATGATGACTAAAGGATGCACGCCGCCCGCACATTTTGTTTAATTTAACCGTTTCTTACCAAGCTCGTGTGAATTTCGGCAAATCCCTACTTAGTGCACCCCTACGGTCCTTAAGGAACATATTATTTTATTTACAGCCTAACCTGTCCCACTGCAGGGCAAAGGCCTCTCTTAAGGAACATACATGCCAAAGGGGTTTGGGTAATTTTGTATGAACCAGTGGCATGATTTTTTTTTGAGCGGCCACTTAATTTATTGTTGTTAACGTATAGTGATATATATAATAATAATTACTCATAAAATAACTTTGCCCTAAGTAATATCGGAGCTGAAATATAAGATATCGAAGTAGGAAGAATTTCAACATCATGTCGTCTAAATAAAGACGTAACCACATATAAGTATTGTGAAAAAATACAGCACGCATGGCACAATACATACATTCATAAAGCTACGCGTGATATTGGAAGAGTATGTACGGCATTCATCATCATCATATCAGCCACACGACGTCCACTGCTGCTGCCCCAAGGATCTCCACACAGATCGGTCTTGAGCCGCCCGCGATCTTGACGAGATCGTCGGTCCACCTTGCGGGGGCCTACCTCTGCTGCGTCGTCCGGTACGTGGCCGCCACTCCAGAACCTTTCTGCCCCAACGGCCATCGATTCTTCGAGCTATGTGCCCTGCCCACTGCCACTTCAGCTTGGCTATCCGGAGAGCTATGTCGGCGACTTTGGTTCTACTGCGGATTTCCTCATTTCTGATTCGATCTCGCAGGGAAACTCCAAGCATAGCTGTAGCAAGTGACCTTGAGTCTTCTGATTAGGCCCATATTGAGCGACCACGTCTCTGATCCGTAAGTCATCACTGGCAACACACACTGGTCAAAGACTTTCGTCTTGAGACACTGAGCTTCCCGAACGCTGCCCAACCGAGTTGGATTCGACGATTGACCGCCTTCTCGAAGTTGGACCTACCTAATTGGACTACTGGTACCAGGTAGATATACTTGTCCACAACTTCGACTGTAGCGTTGCCAACCTGAATAGGAGCAGGTACAACATGGACGTTCGACATGATTTTCGTCTTGTCCATGTTCATCTTAAAACCTACGTGTTGGGAGACTCTACAGAGGCCATCGAGCATTGTGCCTCGGTCTTCCATGGTCTCAGCCATGACTACGATATCGTCTGCGAATCGAAGGTGAGTGATGTACTCTCCGTTGATGTTGATGTTTATAAAGGCTATAAGATTTTCTTTGAAAATAATAGTTACTGTTTTTTTGCAAGTAAACGTATGTGCCGTCTAGTATAATAATGGCTCTACGATCACCTATAGGGGCATATAGATTTCCAAATATAGCATTTGGAATGGATAGACATCGGGATATAACCTCTTCACGGGTCCGGGGTCATGTGGTTAAAACCCAAGTTCTGTGGCACGGATACTGCGATTAAATCTTGTCTAACCAGTCGCTTCAATTTTTAGCAAATGGCAATTTGATTTTCTAGATTATTTACTTTAAATATCTCGGCTTCGATGAACGTGGGAAAGTAACGTTCATAGAAAAAAATTAACGAGAATGTGTTCTTTTTAACAACTTTTCATTAGTGGCCGCGTATTTAAAAAAACATGCCACTTTTACCCAAACCCCTTTCATCGCATCCTGCGTCCAATAATTTTGGCTGTGCGTTATCTGTATGTTAGTCAATAACGCAACAATTTTATATATACAGACAGAAGATAGCCAAGTAAGCTATATCTAAATTCTAGGAGAAGTACGTCCTATCCTGTTCGAGGCAGAAAACGACGACCAAGACTCGGACTAAAACTTTTTACCTTGAGTGAGCTTCGAACCTGCACCTTTCGACATATCCACATTGCCATGGCGTTCACTACACCCAAGGCAAACGTACACTTTAATTATAATTAATATCTCGAACAGACACGAAACGAGAATAGCTTAAACGGTATTCTATTATTGGTTATTGTTGTAGTATTTGCGCAATAAGATCGGTAACGAGGCAATACTTAGAAACGTAATAACCAATATGGCCCTTGTGAAAATATAGCGGATACATGGAACAGGTTGTGGTAATGGACGAACTGGTTTCCTGTACTACTTCTATTTTAGACGCAATTTTCCATTGCGTATGGTCGCGTGCGATTGCACGAGCAGTACTATTTTTCTTGACACTACTTATAAAAAAAAAGGAAAATGTCAAGGAAAACAATACCATGGAATTAATTTTTAACGATATCCCTAAATAGGTACAAAGCCTGCGCCCCGTGAGATTTTACACACATTCAACCAACAGATACAAAAATCATCGAACTTGTGTTGTCTCGTGTAGGAATCTAACGCATAACACGTTGGGCAGTCATAAACCGCCAGTTAAAACACTACACCATTGGGGCAAAAGCACTATATTTTCCAAAAAAAATAGACCTACTTCGGCGAAAAAGGTTGATAACCCTACTTGTAACAGCTAGATAGAGACACGTCAGAGAACCGACCCTAGACTCAAGTGTGTAACTGCGTACATTCTTACCGACATGACGTAACGCCCTTCTCACAACAAGACGGCCTGTCTAAACCCTTTCAACAACATTAGATATACACATCCCATAATAAAGAGCGCTCATTGTGAACGAGATGCTGGGCATTCACAATAATTACATGACAAGACGCAGCATTCCATATGGGCGACGAATAGTCGCGCCGGCTTTAATTATCGCTTGCTAAACGGTGAAGGCACACATCGTGAGGAAACCTGCATGTATGTGTTCCCCGTAGTGTTCTCGAAGGTGAATGATGTCCACTAACATGTGAAGTCTGCTAACCCGCACTTGGTCAGCATGGAGGATTATGGCTCAGTTAAAATAGGTATGTGCCCAATGGGACATCTTGTAAAGCTAGTCTGATGAGAATAAGTTAAGGCAGAGAAACAGATTTTGATAGCCAGGCCAAAGAGGTGTTTCTAATTGACCTGTAGCTTCTTTACTTTTAAAGACGACCCTTAGAACTTTCCTCCGTCACCTGGAATAAATAGTCGATCCTTAGGGACATTACAGATATTCTATTAACGAAAACAGGGAATACCCAGATTCGAAAATCCAACCTTAGTAGACCACACAAAATATTCTCTGTAATTGAATCGAACCCACAACGCTCGGTGCAGTACTATAAGGCTTAACTATTTAACTAACTAGCTCTTTAAAGTAGTGCGTCATTAATACAGTCACTGAAGACGTTTTAAGCCATGACTTTGCCACTTCCTTCGCAACCTTTACCCATTCTATGTCCCACAAATCACAGAAGGTTCGTAACAATTTATTTTCTATAGTGTTTTTTTCGGACAACCTGTCTGTTAAACGAAAATCGATGGGGCGAATTTTCAACCTCTATGCATTTCATGTAGTCTGGTTGTAAAAAAAAAAAGAATTGACGTTCATAAGCGTTGCTTTTGTAACCTATATGAATAAATTATTTTGAATTTGAATTAGTGGCCAATAATCGTATCATGTCCATTACAAACTACTTAAGCCGGTCACAATAGTGTTGCGTTCGCGTACCGTATGAGGTCAATCTGCAATCGTGTAAGTGGTGTAACAATCAGTGAACCGAATCACATTAGGTCACAGAGGGGTTAGCGGGCAAGAGGATTTAAAAGACACATATTTACTAACAAGCTGTTAGTAGCGTCGCGAACCCATTTAAGTTTCGTCTATCTATATAATATATTCTATACACATGACTGCACGGTTGGCGTAGTGGTTTCCGCCTCGCCGCTTGACACTGCGCCGAGTGTTGTGGGTTCGATTCCCACACGAGACAACACTTTGTGTGATCCATAAATTGTTGTTTCGAGTCTAGGTGTTCATTGTGTCCGTTGGTTGTATGTTTGTAAAGTCTCCCGCGACACAGGATTTATACCTAGTGCGGGAGTTGTCTTAAAAAAAATGCAGAAACATTAATAAATTAAAATATTATCATCCTAGCTTTATCACGGTGGCATCCAAGACTTAGATGCCTTGGAGCCCAGGGTCCACTTACTAACCTAACCAGATATGACAGAATAACAGCTTTTCCACAGAACGACTGCCGTCTGACCTCCGCAACCCAAAGGGATAGCGATATTCAATGATCAGATCAGTATCAGTTTAGTTGAACACTGACTTCTAGTAACAACTGACAAATATCTTCATGACAGCCGGGACCGACGGTTCAACATGCTCTTCGAGGCACATGGCAAACGAAAATAATTTAATACGCATATAACTTTAAAAAGTCAGTAGTGCGCGCCGTGGAAACAAACCCGATACCCTCTGCACGACAATCTGTTGGTATCTCCACTAGGCCATGG
The DNA here is from genome assembly GCA_944739405.2 of Euclidia mi. Lineage (NCBI taxonomy): Eukaryota > Metazoa > Arthropoda > Insecta > Lepidoptera > Erebidae > Euclidia > Euclidia mi. Next base: position 120,687,127 of record OX123182.2, read on the forward strand.
TAATAATATCTAACAGTATTGTAACTCCATACAAACGCACGAAACTCGAGTTATACCTACGCGCCGCGAGCAGAGTACCCATTAGACTGGGCGGACTGTACCTACAGTACCCGCAGCCGCTATCGTGCCGCAGCTCGCATGCGGCGCGTCTGGTAGGTATATAACTCACGAAGACGGCCGAGTTACAATACTGTTAGATTATATTACCGTGACTAGGCTATCAGCCTTATAGTTTACATTTAATAAATATCTAATATTATGTATGAAAAGAGTAATTAATGTAGAGGAAGCGCGTGAGATTTGTAAGGATAGAAGCAAGTAGTGTTCTGTTGTGTCTGCCTACCCCGACGGGAAAAAGGCGTGAGTATATGTGTGTATCTATTATTTAGATGGTTGTTTTTTTTTTAAATTGGTTGTGTGCTATCTTGAACAGAGTAGTTATCATGAAAACGAGAGTAGATAAGATATGGTTATTGATACCAAATAGCCCGTACGTTCGAGAAAGTCAAACGATTATGGAGAATTAATAGATAAGTCGAAGATTTATTCGTTTTTAATGAATGCTTTTATCATTATGAGATGGGCAAAAGTTCGTGCTATTATACAAAAGCATATTTTTTATGATATCATTATGCAAGTCGTTAATCAATATTAACTGACAGGCTCTGTATATTATGCAAATGATTAAGAGTGATAAGAATTATTTTCACTTTTCGATAACTATTTTTTTTCTAAAATTATTAAATTTTTATGGTATAGGAGCCATCGAACAGACAAATCGCCAGATGGTAAGCAATTACGGCCAGACGCCAACAGGATCCTGAAAATCTATTGTCATAATCCAGACTGTACTTATGAAAATGTATTCTATATATTTTTTTTGTCCGTGTGGTGACGGATTAAGAATACGGATTGTCACCACCCCATATCATCCCATGGGTGTCGTAAGAGCCGACAGAGGGAGCATATTATGCAGAGAACACCACTGTAAGAGAAGGAAAACTTGATACAAACCCTATACCAACACGTTTGGCCAGCGTGGTATAGTAGGCCAATTCCTCCTTTCAAATGGGAGGCCTAGTCCAGCAGTGGACTGATGAAGAAGATATTTTTTTACACTCGTGCCTGTATCCCCGACGGATTAGGCAGAAATGTAATATTACACCCACATTTCGGCCCCACCGCGACGCACTAATGGTGCGCCCCCATTTGGTCGCGGGAGATAGGGCGCGCGGAAACGCAACATCGACACGCCTCTCCTCCCGCGACCGCGCCCGACTGCGAGGGACAGACATAACTGTCCCCCGCACCCGCACCTTTGGACGCATCCTGCGCAGGCCCATCCAAGTCCACGCGGAGTGTCCACTCCCGGGATCTCTCTTAGCTTCACCGCGGATGTCCAACGCCACTGTTACTAAGCCCCCCCACCACGACAAGGTTGAGATCCCACGGGGGGTCCTTATTTTAACTTGCTTTTAGTATTTTTAACCATTCTTTTGAATTGTTAGCTACAGAACAATAATATTTTTCTACTCTTCTTCTTTAATCATAAATGCACTACCATCGTACACTACAATAAAATATTTCACCAAAAAAGTAATTAAAAATAAATGTAATAAAAACTCACCAACAATAACAGCACCAGCCTGCGCTTCACCGAGCAACGCTTCCTTGTACTTCCGTAATGACTCATCCTCCTGGTCTGCAGCCAGTATTTCATCAATGGTCTTCTCTGGGGGCGGTCTGTACGAAGACTTGATTTCCTCCTCCTCTCCTTCCTCTTCAGGAGTGCGGGTTACCTCGGGCTCTCCAGACATTGTTGAGCTACAACGTTAAAAGGGAAATATTTATAATAATAGCGGCGACAGCCCAGTGGTGTGCGTAACGGACTGCCGAGACGATGGTCTCGGGTTCGATCCCCAGGTGCCCCAGGCACACACCCCTGACTTTTAGAAGTTATGTGGGCATTATAAATTAATTATCGCTTGCTTAATGATGTGCCCGGTAGATGGCAATAGGCTCGCCCCCTATTACATTGGGACCGAAACATAACTGACGAAGTGTGGGTGTGTAATACACCTCTGCCTACCCCTTCGGGGATAAAGGCGTGAAGTTATGTATGTAATTATATGAACATTATGTGGACATTATAAATTAATTATCCCTTGCTTAATGATTTGCCCGGTAGATGGCAATAGGCTCGCCCCCTATTACATTGGGACTGAAACATAACTGGCGAAGTGTGGGTGTGTAATACACCTCAGCCTACCCCTTCGGGGATAAAGGCGTGAAGTTATGTATGTAATTATATGAACTGGTGGATTACGGCCTGTGAGTTGACAGATTAAGAATATAAAGTATTGTTAGCATGGTAAAACAACTTTTCCTGGGTCATCTATCTATACAAATATATATAAAAATCAAGGTTGTATACCTTTATAAACTCTGAAATTTTAGATTATACACTGATGGCTTTGGTAACTTTATTAAGAATTACCTGGAAGTGGTTTGGAAAAGACAAGGAATAAGAAAAAAAAACTTCAAAAAGGTGATAGGGTGTTCGCCGGGACAACTAGTTACACTTTATAATTTGGTAGGTGTCATAGGAGGCGACTAAGAAAATTACAGGAAGCAAGAAGTACCTTTGGGAAGAGACAGAAAACTCAACATCATATCCTATACTAACCCATCTGACTATGTGGTAAAGTATCCCAAATCATGCTATTGCCTCTTAATGGTATTGTGAGGTTAATTGCAAATGTTAATTGGATATTTATGGAACCATTTAGGTACAGGTAAATTGTTAAGTAACCTAGCAACAAATGAAATGTTAGGAAATTCTCAAAAAAACATTTGTGTTTACTAAATAAGTATGTGCATTATCATTTATTTTAAATGTATTTAGTGTAATTTTCCTTTTCTCCTAGCATTATCACAAATTCATTCCGGGGTCCCCTTACTTGTTTAACCAGATTTGACTCAATGCTTAGCTTTTATACAGAATGACTGCCACCTGACATCTGCAATCCAATAGCAACCAAGATGAAAAGTCTTGGCTGCAACTGGGATAGTGCTAGGACAAAGATAATGATGAGTTTGTCAACCAAGGTCAAACAAAAAGTATATTTTTTTAATAATCCCAATGGGACCGAAATAAGTCATTAAAATGTTGTAAGATTATTTCTAGTTTTACAAATAGTTTGCCTAAAATTAGCACACCATCCAAAAGAAGCTGAAGGTGCCAGCATAGAATGGTTACATAAACATACTAGCTTCTACTTAAGGCTTTATTAAAGACTAAACAATGCCCACGGTTACACCCGCATTGTTTAAGGCTACTGCTCCGCTCCCGTCGCTCATAGTGTGATGTTATATAGCCTATAGCCTTCCTCGATATATGGGCTATCTAACACTGAAATATTTTTTCAAATTGGACCAGTAGTTCCTGAGATTAGCGCGTTCAACCAAACAAACAAACTCCTCAGCTTTAAATATTAGTATAAGATAGCAGCATACAAGGTAATCCCTATGCTACTCTGCTATATTACTAAAAAGTTTGATCAAAATCCATTCAGCACTTTTAGCATGAACAAGTTACAAACATACATGAACACTTGCATTTATCATAGTAGTTAGATAAGTAATATCAATGATTTTAAAACTTAACTTGCTGTCATCATGTAAAGATTCATGTTTATGATCTAAGATTGGATAACTGATATGATATTGTTGACACTCTATTACTGATAAAGCACTTTGTAGACACACTCTATAAATACTTAAAATTAAAGTATCTAGTTATGTTGTTATGTTTATGTTAAAGTATCTAGTTTCAGTCTGAAAATAATATTTGATTGCATTTTCCGCAACCATAAATTAATTTTCATTCTTGAGCTATGGATTTCAATATTTCAATTGTGCAGTTATAGGGACAAAATTATCTACTTTAATGTGTTACTGGCAATAAGAACCAATATTTTTTCATTGATCAATTAATAAGAGCTAATGAGGATACAATTTCCATTAAGATAATATCATTAACAGGAGCTAGTTAGTATTCTAAATAGACAATTTGGTATTAGAACTGAAAAATCTTATAATATTACCGTGTCTAAGCAAATCTATTCAGTCAAATAAGACTTATTTACTTGTGACCTGTTCATGCATAATTTAATACTGGCCATTCAAATCTATGCAAACAATAAAATGACCCTTCATAAATGGAAGCATTGCAAGCTATTGACTGAGCTGTCACGACATCACTGCATATCCATGAATCATAATCATAACCTATAATTAATGCAAAAATTACAACTCTATTATAATCCAATGAGTTCAGAATTATAAGCGGACATTATCAGAATCTAATTTATAAGTGTACCGATAGGTAATATCGAAACCTGCTTCACTCGACAAGGTCTACATCGGAATAAGTCGGCATAAGTCAGGAACCGCCCAAAAATAAGAAAAAGCATAAACCAACTTGACAAACATACAATTTTAGAGGTTGCATTAACTTAAATAAAAGGTAGCTATGATATAACACACGATGAAGCTTTACATCTAACACTAACAGAATTTAGCGGCTTCGTCATTGCAACCCAATAAAGCTTCAAATGCAGTCTTATCACGACATTAGAATTATCCATGGCATAACTTACGTTTCAATATAAAATGCCGGGTGAACAAAACAAAATCAATAACTTTTCTAATTGCACAATAGTTATAAGCACTAATTAGCACCAAATAAAGATAAACAACTTACGAAATTTAGCGATTTGTAAAATCTATAGATCAAAAATGACGGCCAAAACGCTTCCGGGCGGTCATCGAACTCTCAAAATTATTTTTTCGACGAAGTAGCCCCAAAACATTTACTTCATTTTTAGCCTCAACAGTATGCCTATCTCGTTTTCACACAGCATACTTCTCTCTCAGATCAAAAATTCTAGAAAAGGATAGCAACATTTCATAGTACTAGAAATATCCGTAATGTTGCCACACACTAAACATTATTGCACTTCCGGCTCAACAAAAAAAAATGTTAAGTAAAATATTTTTGTTGTAATGAAAAAGACGACTTTTCTTCATTTCGAACTCAGCGCTAATGGGTTGATTACACCTAACGAGTACAGTGGCGAGTCAGTGTTCTCGGCCGAGTACTCGGTTGGTATAAACACTTTAACGAGTGCTCGGCCGAGCAAAGAGGCGAGAGAGTCACTAGAATCCCAATCTGTTTACTAGGCCGAGTACCCACCTCATTGTCCATCATTTGTCTACCCCCGCAGCGACTCGGTAGACCGCTCGGCACCTACCTATGAACACGCTCTCGATTGTCACTCGGCCACTCGCCACTCATTCGTTCGTTATGATTGTTTATGTTTTTGTTTTCAAATTATCCTAATCTCAATTAAAATGTCCGTTAATAACAAATGGAGCATGGAAACAACAATAAAATTCATTCAGTGTTACGAAATAGGTACATGAATGTTTGTGGAATTTTTCTACAGTCATTCTCAAAAGTGCCTTGAATTCTTTGGGATCTTCTGACTGCAATTCATTAAAAAGGCAATTCGTTGCTCCAATGGCATTTCGCCTTAACATCCATGTTCTAGTCCAAATTCTTCAGTCCTCATCTTCTAATAAATCCCACAATTCGTTTATTATACTTAATGTCTGGTAACAGCTGGTTAAAACTTTTTTAAATTCTTTTTTTTTTTGCGATCCATTGCAGACGTAAGCGTGATCAAAACTAAACTGTCACGCCACTATAGTAAATACGTGTGAACACCCACTCGGTTCGGCGACTCTCTCAGCCGAGAGCGCATTTACTGACTCGCCACTGTACTCGTTAGGTGTAATCAACCCATAAACATTAGCTATAATATAAAAAAAAAACATTTTTATAGAACTCATTACCATACAAGTTACCATACTAATTTGTCTATTAGTGTGCATGTGCAATCACGACAGACCTTAACACATTCGCTGCCACACTGAAAAATTAAATTTTCGTGATGATCCACTAATTTTTATTTTTTTAAACGTTTTATATTATATGTACTGTGTCCTAAATATAGTTATAAATACATAATACATAAGTTAAATACATAAAATAGCCACAATGCAAACGGTGCGTTGGTGGCACACAGATTTAAAAGTTTTTACATAGTTCCGGCAACGCATACCTTGCGTCGACACTTTGGACGATACTATGCTAGAGTATTATTATATAACTAGAAAGATAATGGGAAGGTTTTAAAAGGTATTTGAATACCTATTTATCGATCATGTTAATTCCTGTTATCATTCTATTTTAATAACAATATTTTTTGTATAAAATTTGAAAATATCAGTTAAGTAGGCCTGTTCGAGTGACATACGTCTTCAATTTCTTCGCTTCTTGCAAAATTGTATAACAAATTATTACGTTTCTTTCTTGCAGATGCCATATTGCTCATATTATTGTTGCTTGTCTGTTGCTCAATATAATTATATCTAAAAACAAAAAAATATATATAACATAGTTAGAAATGTCTCTGTTGACATAACACCATACAACAAACGGGTGTTAGTATGTGCCATTGGACGCAACGTGTGCGTTAAAAATTTTTGATTTGTTACTGAAGCAAATCTGTCTTATTGTTTACTTATAAAATCAAATTACAGATAAAATACACACTTACCTACTCGGAAAACGAAATAAACACCTGCCCCGATGAAAAAAACTACAATAAAAGTTAAAATACATTGTGCACTTTTTCGTTATTTTCAATAACTCGTGTCAAACGTCATTTAAGTTTTTATGTTTGAATCCAAGGGTATTACCAGATATAAAAAGTATTTGTCTATGAATTAAGTGAAGAAAATTTTTAAGTTGTTTGAAACGCACCATAAATAAACCGTTTTTTTAAGAGTCTGCAATGAACGCATACCTTGCGTTGGTGGCACATTGGTAGAACGTCTCTCAACGCAAGGTGTGCGTTGCCGGATCCGAATGTGTTAAGGCCCGCACAAACTGGGTAGGAAGGGTATGCGTGCGTTCACACTGCGCCGGACCGGCTAATAAGCCGGAAGCCGGCGCCCGGAGCGAGTGTTCACACTACGCCGCAACCGGCTAATTAGCCGGAGGACGGCCGGCTCCCTAGATTAAATTTACTTTATAGATGGAAGTATTGCATCACAAGATCATCACTAAAATAATCTGACATTGGTGACCATGGGTGGCCATGGTCACCAATGACAGATTATTTTAGTCAAAATTAAATAGAACTTCATGTGAAACTTAGAAACTTCATTCATAGACATTTTGACTTATGCGTATAAAGATTGTACTGATATTTGTAGGGACGTTGAAATTTTATCCATACTTTTATTTAAAATGTTTTTGTATGAAAGAGAAACAAATACATCCTTAAAAACTTTCGCGTTCATAATAACAGCTTATACATAAAAACATTTTCGGCAAACAACTACTAAGCTATGCATGTTTAGTCGTGATTTTTTCCTAGATCATAACAAAGCGATATTTACCTAATAAATGCACATTACTTCATAAACTCAGAGACATGGGTTTGAATTTGAATTTTATTGCCATTTAAATAAAGTACACGGTGCCTGGTGGCAACCAAACATTGACGTTACTGAACTTCAATGTCCGTTTGACAATGAAATCAGCTAAAAACACGATTTGTTTATTTGTTCCTGACTTGGTTACATATAATAATAATATGCAGGTTTTAATTTGAACAGGTTTTGTAAATGAAATCACAAGTTTCTGTTCCTACGTTAAAATTTATTGATCTATATTTATGTTTCATCGATATTTCCCTACTATGAGAGCTGGCATCAATTTTGGGTAGGTATTTGAGGCATGATTGCAGACCTGGCTGGCGAGCAGCGAGGCTATAGAACATTATGAAAAAACGAACAAAAATGTATTTGACGCAACATGCAATTTTTAAATATAATAGTTTAATATATAGAATGCAAACAAACATAAGTCAGATGATTTAGTCGGGGCTTTATTACATTGCCAGGCGTCTTTTATATTGGTTTAAAAATTATTTTTGCATGCGCCGGGCTATGTTAAAGCCACGACTAAATCAAATAATATAATAATTTATAGACATTTATCTTACTCTACGCTAGTAAAATCATAAGTCAAAATGAAGTAACTATGTATATTGGACAAGACTGCTATTGTAATGCGGTCTCTATAGTATTTTCCTTATTCTAAGACCAGCTCCGATCAGTGCTACCAACTTAGTAGAATTAGCACTAAAACTGGGGGTTTCAACATTTGCCTAAAATTGAATACAACGTTCGTTTTAAAATAATTTGTACATTGTTCAATCTATTATTATTATATTACTTGATGTGTTGATTTAAAATTTAATTTGCATTTTTCTTTACATATTACATAATAGAATGAATTATTATTTTTGTATACCAATTGTTTTCCGAAGTGAAATAAGTATTATAATGATAATTTAAGTGGGTGTCATGTGTCTAGGGAAATTTTATTTGTGGTTTCTGGTGGAGAGCTTAGTTCAACTGTTGGTAACACTATGTCACCGGCACTAGGCATGGGTCTGTGCACGTTGTCATAACTATCTATATTTCATAACTATCTATATCGTTCGATCACCTAATTTGAAGAAGTATTTACTCGTAGATATGTCTAATGCATAACTAGAATGATAACAGCAAGTGGTTTGGTAAGGCTCGTTTTAAAAAACCATTAAGAATGCTAAGATTGTTATCGAGACCTATAATGAAATGTATTGAGATGGCAAAAACTACGGCAAAAATAGCAAAAAGTTAATCAACAAAATATATTGTGAAAAAGAAAAATCTAAAAAAATTACAAATGTGGCAAGATTAAAGAAATTTAAATATAATGCAAATTTAAAATAAAATTAAACTATGTGAAGAATAAGCCAAAAAACAAACAAAAAGAAAAAAATCTTATAGTATCACAAAAAGCTGTTTTTTTTTAAGTTCACAAACATTACAAAACGGTAAAATTTAACAAATAAACCGTAACAAGACAATAAAAATACGCCAAAATGAGAGAAATTAAAAAAATACATGTACAAAAAGTATACAAAGATATCAAAATAAAATTAAAATATAAAGCTAAATGAAACAAAAAAGGTGCTAATAATAACAAAAAGCTATATGTAATAAAATTGAGCACAAAAGTGAAAAAAAAAATAGAAAAAGTAATACCGTTACGTACAGATATATTTTATATTTTTATCTGTACCTACTATGTAACATAAAAAGTTAAAAAAATTACATAAATCCAAAACGTGTATAAAAATGGTACAAATATATCAAATCGTGAAATTATTTATCAAAGAGTAAAGGAAACTCAACAATAAATATATCAAAAAAAGAATACAATAAGAAGAAATAAATAAGCCTTGGAATGTTACAAAATGTCTATCTAAATGGTCACCGGCCAACCATTCTGCTGTCAAAAAACGCTACGTTAAAATATAACTACATAGGTAAAGTCTGACCGCGCGCGGCATTTCATGGTGGTTATACTCGTTATGAAATGCAGATAGTCAAACAATTGACGTATAACTATCTATACCTAATATAGCATATGATCGTTGCCATAACGATCAGTATATTCTAACGCATACTCTTAGCTCAGCTCTACGAGTCCGTCTTAATGCCCGGATCCGGTCTATTGACCGGATCCAGCTTAGTGTGAATAGCTTCATACAAATTGCTCTGCCACTGGCTCGTTATTTGCCGGTCCGGCGCGCCGGACACACGCGTTCACACTACGCCGCGGCGTAGTGTGAACGCTCGCTAACTGGACAAGGAAAATCCATTCAAGTGTGCACACTATCGGACGTCTGTCGCGGACGTGACCTTGAACGTTCAGACGTCCGATAGCAATCTGGGAAAATGACATTAAGCGTCCGCGGACGTTTACTGTCATCCGTATATTGTCCATGGTACGGCCTTAATATTGAGTTTAAACTGAATTTAGTCAAAAAAATTAAATTCACTTTCAATTCAACAGTTCTGCTTTACTTCAAGATCTACCAATAATATAATTTAATAGTGCTAACTGCTAGTGCCCTGAATTAAGAAAAATATGCTCCTACCTAGCCTTAGTGTATTGCATAGACAGCATGGCGTGTCTATGGTTGTATCGGACGCGGACGGACGCGACAGAAAGCCGCGTCCGAAAGGGTGTGCACACTATGTGTCGCGACTTACTGTCGCGACAGTAAGTCGCGTCCGAACAGTTTGCGTGCGCCTTTAAGACCCGCACAAACTATCTGTCGCGACCGAAGGGTATCTGGACAAGGAAAATCCATTCAAGTGTGCACACGATCGGACGTCTGTCGCGGACGTGACCTTGAGCGTTCAGACGTCCGATAGCAATCTGGGAAAATGACAGCAAACGTCCGCGGACGTTTACTGTCATCCGTATATTGTCCATGGTACGGCCTTAATATTGATTTTATACCAAATATAGTCAAAAAATGTTAAATTCACTTTCAATTCAACAGTTCTGCTTTACTTCAAGATCTACCAATAATATAATCTAATAGTGCTAACTGCTAGTGCCCCGAATTAAGAAAAATATGCTCCTACCTAGCCTTAGTGTATTGCATAGATAACGTGGCGTGTCTATGGTTGTATCGGACGCGGACGCGACAGAAAGTCGCGTCCGAAAGGGTGTGCACACTATGTGTCGCGACTTACTGTCGCGACAGTAAGTCGCGTCCGAACAGTTTGCGTGCGCCTTTACACCTGACTGACAACTGACAAACCTGAAACAAACTGATCCCATAAAAAACAATACTTGTCAAAAAACCAAGTCTCGCCACTCAGTTCTTCTCAGAGAGGTTGGACTAGGATAAGGTTATATTTATTTGGTTCTTCTACCGTAAAAAGTTGTGAGATCCATGTAATTAATACCAAGTCACAGAACACTTTTTTAGGGTTCCGTAACTAAAAGGTAAAAAACGGGACCCTATTGCTAAGCCTCCGCTGTCTGTCTGTCTCTCTCCGTCTGTCTGTCACCAGGCTGTATCTCAAACCGTGATAGCTAGAAAGCTGAAATTTTCACAAATTATGTATTTCGGTTGCCGCTATAACAACAAATACGAAAAAAAAAATTAAAATATTAAGGGGGTCCCATACAATAAACGTGTTTTTTTCGTATTTTTTGCTCAAAATTACTAATGGTAATAGATAGAAGCTTACAATTTTCACAGAATATGTAGTTGTATATTACCTTTCAAAATAAACAATTAAATTAAAAAAAAGTAAATAATAAAGGGGGGCTCCCATACAACAAACGTAATTTTGTTACTAGATCTTAATAAAAAGGTAGAAACTTAAAAAATATTCAAACTTCAAACTCATTTATTGCGAAAATGGGTTCAGTTGTAGTGATAAAAATACATAATATAGAAATGGTCTCTCCATAATCGGCTCGAAAGCATGCAATGTAAAAATACAATATTACCAATTAAATAATTATCTGCAGGTGCATAGGGTTCCCACCAAGAACTTAGGGTCCCAAGCCAACCTCACCTGCAAGTGGTGCACCTGCCGATCAACGGACGAGGCTCTGGCAAACAAAATATCCCGATAAGCGGCAATAGGCTCGCCACCTATTACGTGGGATCAAAACACTGGCGAAAAGTGGGCGTTTAATATGCCTCTGCCTACCCCTTTGGGAAAACAGACGTGAGTCTATGTATGTATGTATGTATGTAAATAGTTATCTTGATACAAATATTCGATTTAAAACGGGTTTCGTGCAACGTATTAACGTAAATTACTTCGATGACAATGATTAAATTAATAATATCAATAATAATAATAATTAAATTTAAAATAAATTTTATAACAATGTCAATATTAATATAAATAATAATTATAAGTAACTAGCTGTCCCGGCGAACCCTGTATCGCCTTTTAAAGGTCTTTTTGCTTAGGTATTCCTTTATTTTTTCAAACCACTTTTCCAGGAAATTCTGAACAAAGTTACCAAAGCCACCAATGCTTAAGCTAAAATTTCAGAGTTTACTAAGATATACAAACAAACGAAGATTGAATTTTATATACCTATATGTTTAGATAGATGACCTAGCAAAAACCGTCCGCCATCTTCGATTTCCCATTTGCCATCTTTGAGCACGAAATAGATGTTGTATTTGCATTCCTCATAGCTCAAAACATCGGAGAGGATACCCATATTGACTTAAAATGTGTTTTCATCCGCCATCTTTGATTTCCCATCCGCCATCTTTGATCACGCAACAGATGTTTTTTTTTGGATTCGCCATCCCTTAAAACATCAGAGACGATAACCATATTGATTTTTAAAACTTTCACATCCGCCATCTTTGATTTCCCATCCGCCATCTTTGATCACGAAATAGATGTTGGATTTGGATTCCCCATTCCTTTAAATATTGGAGACGATACCATATCAATTTAAAAAAAAAATCCATCCGCCATCTTTGATCACGAAATAGATGTTTTTGAATTCCCCATTCCTTAAAATATCGGAGACGATACCCATATCGACTTTAAAAAAATCCCGTCTGCCATCTTTGATTTCCTATCCGCCATCTTTGATCATGAAATAGATGTTGTATTCGGATTCTCCATCCCTTAAATCATCAGAGACGATACCAATATTGATTTTTTAAATTTTCCCATCCGCCATTTTTGATTTCCCATCCACCATCTTGAATCACGAAACAGATGTTGTATTTGGATTCCCCATCTCTTTTTACATCGCAGACAATACCAATATTGATTTTTTTAAATTTTCCCATCAGCCATCTTTGATTTCCTATCCACCATCTTTGATCACGAAATAAATGTTGTATTTCGATTCCCCACCCCTTAAAATATAGAAGGCGATACCCATATTGATTTTCAAAATTTTCTCAACAGCCATCTTTGATTTCCCGTCTTGGATCACTAAATAAATTTCATATTATTAATCAGCGTCCCGAAAATCTCGAAAACGATACCCATATAGATTGTGTCCTATTCGTTTAGCCTTTTTTTGCCTTTGACCCAACCCTCCCCTTCTCGTTTGACCATTTTATTATTTTTGTCTGGCCCCTAAAAGTTGTGGCGTAATTTTATATAGCCTATAGCCTTTCGGAATAATTGGGCTATCATAGGCAATAACAATATTTTAAATCCGACTGCTAGTTCCTGAGATTAGGCGACATTATCTTTTAGCCTTTTTAGCCTTTTGCCCGGCCCAAAGGGTCGAAGCGTTATGTTATAGTACTTATAGCCTTCCGGAATAACTGGGCTATCGTATACAAAAGTAGTCAGTCCGCTAGATGGCGCTTAAATGTAAACATTGCTTGTGTACGTGCTCTTGTAAAATAAATTATTTAAAATATTCTAAAGATAAAACCGGACAATAAACAGTGCATAAAAGTGATATTTGACTCATGAATCACGTGTGAGAATGTTAGTGACGCCTAAAAACTAGTAATAACAAAAATATAGTGTTAACAACATACTATGAAGAATGACATGCAATTTCAAGGATAAATGTCAATATTTTATCACAGTACGTATGAACAGACTCTAAAACTATCGTAACCTAAATTGACCTAATTGTATCCCAAATATACAAGTTAAATTCAAGTGAATTCAAGTTTGAAGTTTTAAGTGTTCCGTTTTTTATTTGAAACTATGTGACTCTGTCAAACACCATCTATCGACGAAGCGTTGAACGATCAACGTTATTAGTGAACTAAAACTTCAAACAACTTAATACTGAGCCATCTATCTTCCCGTGGTGAACGACAATATTCATGTCATTAGCTTACTGCCACATAAGAACAACAATTTCAACTCTTTGGTTACTGATACCGTGGCACATCGCGTCAGTTGAGTACTTTGAGAAAAATATCTCAAGATCGAATCCGAGGAGCCAAGTGTTCTTTTTGAGATATATCTGCCTAATACAAATATTATTAAGCTAAAATTCAAAGTTAATACTTGAGTTAACATAGCAATATTCTACGATGAATTTCATAGAAAATATTACATTCCGACGCAATCGGACTCACTCTGTTACAAATAGCGAAGATGACTCAAAGGTAGATCTAGAGGGCACTACTAGTATGAATTGTAGCTTGCCTTTAACAGAAGACGAAGACTGCGATGAAATATCTGAGTTAAAAAGGCAAATAAAGGAATTAACTTCAGAGTTGCAATCGGCTCATCGTGAGGTCGAAACACTCAACTTCGAAAATAATAATTTGAAGAAAACTATAGAAGATCTCACAAAGAAAAAGAACATCTACAAAAAGCTTACTACTAGCGAGATAAAACCAACACCGAAGAAAAAAAATATTACGCCGAAAATAACTCGTAAACAAAATATTATCGCCAGCAATTTAAACAAAACATTAGAGGAAACGAATAATAAAAGCGTCTCAAACACACCGCTTATAGATCCATTTACCAATACTGTGAAACGTAAGCCCACAAAGAATAAACTATGTATAATAAGTAACAACTCACGCAATAATATATGCAGAATAACTGAGGCAACCTTTGGTAACACTTATGATTTCTGTCACTACCTGTATAATAACGGCGGTATTAAGGAGTTGATGAATGGCATGAGAAATAAATTAAAATATTTTAACAAGAATGACTATTGTGTATTACTATTAGGCGAAAGAGACTTTTTAAGAACAGGCAATTACCATGACCTCATATTTCTGATAAGAAATACACTAAATGAACTAGAACACACTAATGTCATCATATGTTTACCAACATTTATAAACAGTGAACTGAAAGCCTTACACAATTACAGAGTAGAAATGTTTAACAATCTACTATACTTAGATAATTTGACACATGAATATGCCTACATTTTGGACTCTAACCTCAACCTCGCTTATGATTCTTCTATGTTCTCAGGCCGAACGGGCCACCTAAATAACACAGGTATGAGGAACGTGTTTAATAACTTAGAGAAGCTTATGACTGAAATAGAGATCGAAAATAAACAATATATTATCCAAGATGACCACAGTAAAGAAGACCAAAACATAGACAATTTTTTTCTTTAGCCAAATGACTATATTACATCAGAATATTGCGGGACTAATTAATAAATCTGACTTATTGACCCTACACCTTCACGAACTTTCTAATAACAATGTAAACGTAGATATAATTTGCTTAACCGAGCACTTTATTGTAAACGGTCAAGAAGAAATTTTAGCATTACCCAATTTCAAATTAGCAGCATGTTATTCGAGAAACGTGAGAAGAGGAGGGTCATGTATACTCACAAAATTAGGAATTCAATATAAAGAAATTTTAGATGTTAAAAAGTGCTCTATCGAAGGCATTGTTGAATTCTGTGCAATCGAATTACTGAACCATAATGTTATTATTGTATGTGTGTATAGAGTTCCTAGGCATAATTTGGAAATATTTTATAAGCAATTTAATATGGTTTTACAATCTATATGTTATAAACCACGGAAACAAGTAATCATATGTGGCGATTTTAATATTAAAATTTTAAAAAAAGACACAGCCTCTCTTGAATTCCATAACTTTTTACTGAACTATAACCTTAAGTTGGAAATTGATCAGCCCACCAGATTGTCAAGCAACACTTGTATTGATAATTTTGCTCATAATATTTTAGGGAAATGTCATAACTCTGTTTTGGATTTGAATATGTCTGATCATACAGCTCAAATTTTTAGATTTCCTGTTAAAAAAGCCTGTATATTACATTGCTGGCGTATAAAATATCGTGATTTTAGTAAAGAAAACCTTAATAAATTTAAAGAATGTCTGTCCTCAATTTCATTTAATGAGGTATTCATGACAGATGATACAAATATAGCATATAACAGTTTTCTGGAAACCTTTACACTATATTATAATTTATGCTTTCCCTGGTTAAACAAATCCATAACTAACATAAAAAGACCATCATGGATAACACCTGGCATAAAATGTTGTAGTAAAAGGAAACGACTATTATTATGGATGCATAGATTAAAGCCAAGTAGAAGTAGTCATACTAGACTAAGACAATATTCAACTAGACTTAGAAAAATTATCAACTTCACTCAATATGCAAAAAATAATCATAGAATTTCATCATCTAAAAATAAATGTAAAACAACATGGGCGATTATTAATGAAAACATACGTAACAGACATCTTGAAAATATTTTAGAGATAGAACATAATGGTACTATAATTACCAGTCCTAAAAATATAGCTAATGCTTTCAATAATTATTTTATTAGCCAAGCAGAAAATCTTACAAGACCTGCCACTCAAAAGTCTAAATACTCGATGCAAAATATATGCACCCATTAAATGTTTATGCCACCAACGATACCTGATCAAATAAGACATGTAATTAATAACTTAAAAAATAAATCTAGTATTGGTTACGATGGTATATCAACCAAACCTATCAAATATGTATCAGATATTATATCAAGGCCAATTAGTTATATTATTAATCTAAGTATTTGTGCAGGAGTGTACCCAGAGAAATTAAAAGTTAGTATAGTAAAGCCATTGTACAAAAAGGAAAATAAAAAATATATGAAAAACTACCGACCGATTGCTCTTATACCAGTTTTTTCGAAAATATTTGAGAGGATACTGTATGATTCTATACAGGCTGATTTTTAATTGGTTTTGGAGCGAAAGCCATCTTATTATATATCGTTAATAGAACCTAACCAGCTAATAATATTTGAAATATAAGCTAAAAAAATCTTGATAAATTAATTAATTTAATAGTACTAGAACACGAAGTATCACTGCCGCACACTGGCGAAGTACGAGCGATCGTGTCACACACACACTGCCCACTGGCAGTTATTACCGCCCTCCCACACCCCGCCATGCGCACGCGCCACCCTCCGCTGCAGGGCGCCAGCAGGGGGCGGGGGCGGGGCGGCGGCGCGGCGGGGTGCGGCGCGGGCGCAAGTTGACCTTCAGTCTTAAGAAATTAGGTCAATGGGACAGTCGTTTAACACGCTCCCGTCACTCTGTGTCCGTGTTACGTAATTAAACTACAATCGTGGATCCTTACAATACTGATGTGTTCGCTAGTAGATTGATAGGCCGCAACCTGACCTGACTCCATAGGGTTTTATTAGTGGATCAAGGTTATAAGATTTGTGTACAAAGAAGAAACGGAGTCGGGAGAACGCGAGAAACATGTGTGTGCAAATGTGTAAATTGATTGTGATGTAAGCAGAAGACTGTAAAGGTAAGTGATTTGCTATACTCATTGTTGTGAATACCATCGTTGATAACATGTTTTAAACACGCCAGAAATAAGTAAATACCTAAATTCGGCTTTTACTAGTTATTGAAAATGATTATGTACCGACGATTAATACGTAAATAACAATAAGTTCTACTTTTCGTCCACTAGTTTATTATGATTGCGTGAACCCACAGCTTATTTCTGTTGACTTACGAAGGAATAGGTAGGTACAGCTATTTAGTTACATGTGTTTATTATTTTAATTATTAGGTATGTGCTTAAAATTAATGAAGTTGTCATCGTAATTAATTTTTGTTTCGTAAGTACGTAAATTAGGTATCACTATCCATCCGTACTTCTTATGCTGGGGCCTGCCTCACTACCGGCTAACGTCAATGTCTGCTAGCGCGATAACTATTGCGATATTTTTTTAAAGTAGGTGACTAAAACGGCAACGTGAATGCCCATCATTGGCGATAAAAACGCCAAACGCTAATGTTAATGCCGGTGTCAAATTATCGCGTTAAATCGTGGCTACACCTAAGGTTAACGTACATTATCGCAATAATTAATGGCATTTCTCGTTAGTATAGCCCCAGTAGAAGTGCTTTGCTGACTGATACGTGTTTTATGGGTAGGTAGTTACCTACTGTTACACGCGCTGTACGGTAGGCATGAGACCGATATATCAAAACGAAACTGAAATCCGATTGCAGTCAGAAATCGTATCGTATCGATATTCCAATATGAGAAAACCGATTTTAGAAAACGTAAAACAATACCACGATAACGCAAACAATCTAATCCAAACCAAACGGAAACTGTGCAAGCGCAACCAAACTACAACTAAAGCTTACGTTTCGATAGTTTTCATATTCATTCGTTCTCTTTCACTCTACCCAACGACTACTTAGTTAGAATGAGAGAGAGCGAATTTCATATCCTTTTCTTTCTTACTTAGTGATCCGTTTAAAGAGTAAAAGAGATGAAGCGAATATCGATCGTTGCCAAGCAAGCCAGTCGTAGCGTAGTAGTGCGTTATGGATTTTGGCGGTTTTATGAATTGCAGATTGAATAGAAAAAATAAAACTAAACATCGAGGCGATAAGATCTAATTCAGATTGCAACTATTTAATGTTTGTTTTGAAAATTGCAAATAGTTATAATAGTTATTAGGGATTTATGTTTGGAGAGTTTTGACTTGATCAATGTTTATTTGTTCACTTGACACGTGCAGTGCGGTGCGCGCGTAATAATAATAAAATTAAGTACCTATATTTGGTTTTCGTGAAAGTTATACTATTAGGATTTTAAAAGTTTTATTGTTACGTTGTTAGGATTGTTAAGTGTAAATAAATAGAAACAATTGGTGTTGCGTAATTTTAGTTTGTTTGGCGACTGAGTTTTTTAACAATTAGTTTTAGGTAGTTAGTAGGTTAGGATTGTAAAGTGTAAATAAATAGAAACAATTCGTGTTGTGTAATTTTAGTTTGTTTGGCGACTGAGTTTTTTAACAATTAGTTTTAGGTAGTTAGTAGGTTAGGATTGTAAAGTGTAAATAAATAGAAACAATTCGTGTTGTGTAATTTTAGTTTGTTTGGCGACTGAGTTTTTTAACAATTAGTTTTAGGTAGTTAGTAGGTTTTCTTTTTCAATATGTCACGCAAACCAAGCGAAATATGGACGCATGTCATGACAATACAATAAGAATTCGAGTGTTTGCGTTTGTCTACGCAACTAGTAACTACGCTCGTAGCTCCGACATCCGCTACAGAAATCGATTTCTAAAATCGGTTTTTGAAATCGATTTCAGTATCTGAAATCGAATTTGTATCGGTTTGCGGAAAAATCCGAAAACGCCCATGCCTACTGTACGGTACCTAAAACAGCTGTTGACCTCGCCGCGCGACGTCAACAGCTGTTTTTAGGTACCTACAGCGCGCCGACGAGTCGATCGAGTCGCGCATTACTACGTATCTTCTAGAGTTATGGACGTTTATAACTTTTTTATTTTACGTGGTAGGTAAATTTTGATTTTGAATATGAATAGCAGACATTTTTTCCAACGTCAGGTTTTTTTTTCCTAAACCAATAAAAAATCAGCGATATTCTTATCTAGAAAAATATAATATTTTGGTAAATGAACAAAAGGGCTTTAGAAAAAACAGAACTATTAATATGGCAATTTACGAATTTCTGGATAGAATTATGACAAATATTGATAAAAGATCTTTGACATGTACCATATTTATGGATATGACAAGGGCCTTTGATCTTGTGGATCATAAATTACTACTGTTGAAACTGAATGCCTACGGCATTCGTGGTAATGTTTTGGCTGTCTTAGAATCATACCTAACTAATAGAAAACAATATGTAGAAATAAGAAATATATGTACCATGACTAAAAGAGAATTAAAATATGCCTCGAATGAACGTACTATTACATACGGCGTGCCACAGGGAAGTGTCTTAGGACCTTTACTCTTTTTGATATACATAAACGACTTTCCAAAAAATGTAGCCTTTCCTATGGTTTTGTTTGCTGACGAAAGCACGGTAATTATTGAACACGAACCAAACAAAAAGCTCGATATAAATGTCAAAACTGCTTTAAATCAGTCAGTCAAATGGTTAGAACAGAACAATCTGTTAATAAATCTTAACAAAACAAAGATAATGTACTTTTATCAACGCCTAGCCCCTTTAAAAACTCCTATAGAATTTCATAACAAAATAATTGAAGAAGTTACCTGCACAAAATTTTTAGGCCTAATCATTGACAGCAAATTAACTTGGAAAGAGCATATCGAAACACTGAGTAAAAAGCTAAGTAAATTCGCGTTCGCATTATATTCACTTCGCAAAAAAGTTAACCGTGAAGCAGTGGTAACTGCTTACCATGGTTACGTCGGTGCCTTATTACGTTACGGAGTGATATTCTGGGGCAACTCTACCGATAAGGAGATAATTTTTAAGGCACAGAAACGATGCATCAGAGCCATAACTTCAAATAACAGATAGTTGCAAACAACATTTCACCGACTTAAAAATATTAACAGTTCCATCCATATACATTTACGAGGTAGCTATATTTGTCAGACAAAACATAAATTTATTCAAAAAAGTATCTGAGTACCAATCGAGATCTACCAGACACATCTATAAACATAAATTTTGCTTAAGAGAATCAAAAACATCCTTGATGCACAAAAGCGTCTTTTGCATGGGGCCAAAAATATATAATAAAATACCAGATTACATCAAGGATTTAAATAATTCTCAATTTAACTATAACCTAAAAAAAATTCTAATAGACAAAAGTTATTACACAATAGACAGTTTCTTAAATGACAAATTATAAAATACATTAAATTTTAATTCTCTTTTGCACATATTGAATATCCATTTATTTTTGACATGTTATGATTTTGTTTATTACGCTTGACATTTTATTTGTATTATTAATCTTGACATTTTATGATTTGTATTATTAATCTTGACACTTTATTATTTGTATTATTATTCTTGACATTTTATTATTTGTATAATTAATCTTGATATTTTATTCATTGTATTATTAATCTTGTCATTTAATTATTCTCATTATTAATTCTAAAATTTGAATATGTTACTAATTGTTTGACATTTTAATATTTGCATCTCGTTTTATTCAGTTATTGATACCTTAATTAATTCATTGTTTAAAGAAATGCCTGCATAGTGCATGTATTGTAATGAAATTGTGTAAGCCGCCAGGCAGATATTGGAGATCCGCTGTATTAATTTTAAGACCTATATTGTACCCAATTTCACACAAATAAAAAATTTGAATTTGAATTTGAAAAATAATTTTTCAGATCCGACCGGTAGTTCCTGAGATTAGCGCGTTCAAACAAACAAACAAAGTCTTTCGCTTTATTATAATATTAGTATAGATAGTAGAGCATCGTAGACTTACTATTCGAGTGTTACTTTTTGAGTGCAAAGATTCAAATTAACTAATAATTATGTAATCGGGCCAGATAGTATTTATTAAAAGAAAGAGCTAAGAATTTAGGTGGCAGGTACAGGTAGGTACCTACTTTTCTAATACAGTAAGTAAGAAAGTTAAATATGAGTGTGAGTTTCATCAACCGATCACTATGTTATTTTACATTATCAAGGCTACAGAAAGGGATATTTAAGGGATACCGATTTCCACGCGGGCGCAGCCGCGGGCACAGCTAGTACCTAATATTAGTAGGGATTAGCCAAGGCTGTTACAATAATTATTACCTATTAGTTTAATTAAGTAAGCGAACCTAAAAGCGAACGAAGTAATGACAGTGCATCATAATTATGTCAATGTATAATGTGACAGTACTGACAGATATGGCACATGCGCAGCAACTCAATTATTACAGCGCATGCGTTAAAACATTAGAAATCATTATGTCAAATAATAATAAGATAAAAATTAAAATAGACAGATGTAGTCACAAATCTAATATGTGATTACCAAGTGATTACATAATATTTGTTTTGGATTCATTTAAAAAATCATTGACACTATAATACGCTTTTGCAACAAGGAATTGTTTAAGAACATATTTGAATTTATTTCTACAAATAATTTCCAATAAATAGATCGGTAGGTGATTATACACGCGGGGTGCCATACAGAAGACACTTTTCGTCATCAAAGCACTTTTGTGTTGCGGACAACTCAGTGGCGTAGCGTGGGTTTTCGCCGCCCGGGGCCGATCAGTAATTTGCCGCCCCCTCTTCTTTTAGGTACCCCACTAAATCTGCCAGAGTTGTAAGATTTTTCGGATGTAGGTATGTTTGTATGTTCATTAACTTGGCATTACACCCCCAAACGGCTTGATGGATTTAAACAAATTATCATTTGATTCGTCTCAATTGTAAGCAATAAAGCATTAAGGTGTAGCGACTGCGGAGCTCCATCACAATCCATGGCGCATTTGCTTTCATGCCCTCTTTGCCCTTCTACCTGCAGTAAACGAGGTCTTAAAGTGGCCTCAGACAATGCCGTTACCGTAGCCAAGTTTTGGCAACTGATAATGTGAATCAGTGACACGATGAAAAAGCATAGGGTATACCGTATAATATTTTTAAGGGAGAAACCTGGCAGGTCTCAGCGGTCTTTATATGTTGCGTAGGGCTGAGGTCGTTTCTCAGCTGCAATATAATTAGGTATAAGGCTTGTAGAATTTTCATAAATAAAACTTGGATGGCTTTTAAAAAAATAGATCATCATCAAGTGTTTTGTGTTACTTTTACATTCTTCTACAGATATAATATATCTTTGTAACTCTATAACTCTCCTACAACCGTGAAAATAGCGCTTTTAACAGTGCCGAAATATCGGTTACTGAAAACAAAGGTACATACGTGGTATAATAATATATCCCGAAGGAAAATGTAAAAGCAATCGTAATGACTACAAATGTTTAAAGTTCTATGGTCCTGCCTGGCTTTCATCCGGGATGTCTTCGGTGTAGTGGCGCGTCAGTGAGGCTCTGTGGTCGTCAAGACTAGATCCAATTAGTCTGTTTACGTGCGAGGTATACAATTGTGGATAAAAACTTCCAACCTCCTCGAGATTCTCGAACTTTGGGTTGACGGTGCGGCCATCTGCAGTGGCAACTCGCGTCCTTGCTTCATCAGTCCGAGGGTGTCGGCTGAAAGTTTACACTCCTTTTTTTTCTCTGTGCGGTGATCTCATCAGGTGAGTTGACGTCGGCGCATATACCTGTATCGTCTTAAGGCAACGCCTATTGTAGAGTTTAAGTACGAGGTAGGTACGCTACCTGGTTCGACACACTATCGACTTCCACAACGTTGTTGACAAGTTTCCTCCTGTCCAGGAATCCGACACCACCCAAGAGAGTAGGTCGCCTTCCTGAAGGTAGAAGCAGGACCGAGCCGCCTTTATGTGCAATGTATGCGGCGCGCACAGGCGTCAGGGTAAGAAACCGCGAGACGGGTGAAATGCCAGCGTTAATTATTCAAATTACTTTCGAAAAAGTACGACAAAAGGCGCATGGATTTCGCACACAGGCGCTGGATTGGGTCAGCGCGGCACTGGGTAGAACCAGTCACCTGAATCTAGAGTTAACATGTTCTCCTCCTGTCTCGGACTTCTGATAACCCCACTAGGTATGTGACATTTTATGTGACTTAATTCTACCTCGGGCTCGGCGAGGTTTCTGTTCATTTAGTCGTAGACTGCTTTCGTTGTATGTCGCCAGGTATAATTAATTTTAGTCGCCTGCTAGCTCGGTGATGTTACAGACCCCATGCATCGCCGTTACCGCTACCGCGTCCTTGGCCGTGAATAATGTAGCTGGGGGAAACTGGAACTGAAACTAGGGTAATGGTATTCTTCTCCAAATATCGTGGCGACCAAGAAATTGTGGCGCTGTGTGTTCGTGTGCGTCATGAAGGGCGCAGGCAGGACGTTGCTTCTCGCACCGGTGACGTTGTTGCCCGTCACCGATTTATGGCATTTACCAACTCCTTATACTCGCAAAAATAAGCAGTTGAGAGGCGAAATCTATAAGTTTATGGACAAATCCCGCGTCTCGTCCCACAGGTTTGCGACCAAATATTATCGGAAGGCGTTTGTCGTATGTGTAATAATTGGCTTTGATTTTAACGCAAATATCGTAAATATTTGAGTCAAAGTTGAAATAGCGTATAGTTAAATCGCAGGTGTGACTATTGTCTTAAGAGACCTGTACCTGTTTTCTTCCATAGTTCAACTATAAAGATTATTTTGTATTTTTCAAACATAATTTCAATAATTAACACTGTTATTTAATCTGGCACGAGGCGCCCCTATTGCCCTGGCGCCTGTGTGCGCCAGTGCGCCATGGCAATAGGGGCGGCAAACATCGCACACAGGGGCGCGGCTCGGCAGGGATATATGGATTCATTAATTACTCATAACAGGCTCGCAGATCACCGGCATATTGGACACTCGCAAGTCTTCAAGTAAGTAATGAAAATAATGATGATTTTGTTTTCGATTGTTGTTTTTTCTACTGCGTCCTACTGGGATAGTGTCACTGCGCGCGACAAGTATTTTAAAATTTGAATTTTTATTTTATTTCTCGCGGCCTCTTTTGCCGCTCCCTTAAATGTGCCGCCCGGGGCCATGGCCCCCCCGGCCCCCCCCACGCTACGCCACTGGGACAACTTACTTTAAGATGGTGACGCTTGCTTCTATAATTTTTGAACAAAGTGGGGTTCGTTCTTACAAATAACACTAACTCGTATATGTACAGACACGGTACTCTAAAGTAAGGTTTACAACTGTATCTTTGTTTTAGATTACACATTGCCCGTACACACCTCTTTTGTGCCCTAGACTTGCTCTTTCTCCGTACAGTTACCCCAGAATATAATTCCATATCGTATTATAGATTCAATATTCGAATGGTATGCAATCAATACTGCTGTTTGGTTTAATTTTTTTGTAAGCATGTACAGCGCATACGACTGAGAACTTAGCCTTGAGCATAGGTTCTCCGCATGTACCTTCCAGTTTAGAGTGTTATCTATGTTAAGTCCTAGAAATTTTGTTGTATCCACTTCATTAATTGTTTCGTCATTAAAGTTAATATTAACATTGCTTAGTAAGGGTATTCTATTCCTAAAAGTCATTAAGTGTGTTTTACTTAAGTTTATTTTTAAATTATTTGCTGTTAACCATTTTACAACATTGTCAAGAGTATTGTATATATCGGATTCAAGATGCAACTTATCGTTTCCCACAAATACAATAGTGCTATCGTCAGCGAACAAAATAGTTGGATGCTTTGTTATTCTTGGGAGGTCATTTATGTAAATATTAAATAAAAGCGGTCCTAGTACACTCCCCTGTGGGATTCTTAGTTTATTTTCTCTATATTCTGATGAATACTTGACCACTGTTTTAGCTTTGGACATAAACGCCTTATGTCAGTACATTGCTTTCTGCTAGAGAGATAAGATTCAATGAGTTTTAAGACTTTACCCCTTATTCCATACGCATACATTTTTTTAAATAAAATCTCGTGATCTATGCAATCGAATGCCTTAGTAAGGTCCATGTATAGTGCACGGTATCTTTGTGTCTGTATTTTCTGTAACAATTTTTAAGAAGTTATAGATAGCCATATTGATGTTCATATTTTTTCCAAAGCCTACCTGCTCACTTGCAAAAAGATTGTGTTTTTCAACAAATTTGTATATTCTATCATGTATTACCTTTTCAAAGATATTTTATATGGTAGGGACTAAAGCATTCGGCCGATAACAGGTAATTGAACATGGATCTCCCTTTTTAAATAATGGTTTGACTACCGTTAATTTCAATTTGTCGGAAAAAATGCCATGGCAAATACACTGGTTGATTACATGACTTAATATGACAGATAATTTAAGCGATACGCTCTTTAGAATTACAGTAGACACATCATCGTAGCCTGTGCTGGTGGTGTTTTTTTAATTTGATATTATTGTGTATTTCAGTTGGTGTGGTGGGATTCATAAATAAAGAATTAGAAATGTTTACCGAAACAGGAAATTTGCTATTGTGGTAAGATTTTTCAACCTGGTCAACAAAGAAATTATTAAATGATGTAGCTATTTGTAAAGGGTCGCCAATACTTATGCCATTTATTTGGATCTGATGTATTTCGTCTTTAGGCGTAAAATACTTTGAGTTATAGCTTTGCTTTTGTTGCTGGCAGTACGTATAAAATGTTCATTTTGGACTTTTTTAGTAAGTTTAATAATACGGATAACGGCTTGACCGCGCACAAGTGACTATTCTCTCTTTTTCGAAATGCCGTAGACCGCGCACAAGTGACTATTTTCCCTTTTTGGTTACAGCGCTGTATTCGGTCTGAATTTACTGTTTATTTCTATTACGTAATGTTTTAAATTCTTTTTCTCTGTTCTATTCAAATCATTGAACATTTCTTCATGCTAAAAATACGAAGCGAGTCTTAAAATCATAGAGATATAAAGGATAGAGTGGCAGAATAGTACCTAACTCAATACTGTGTCGTGTCCGCCGGTGGGAGAGAGAACGCAGTAGGTTAAAGGCCAAAGAAATATAACCTTATTAAGTCATAGAAGTAACACTCATCAATAACAACAGCGGTTGCTATGATTGATATCTTCTTTCTTATGGCACATGCAGTATGATAGAAAGAGCTATCGATAGGTTTAGCAGCACGATCTTATAGCAGTCTTGTGGTAGCCAGACAGTAGACAAAACATAGAGTTAGGAAACCGAATGTTGTTCGTAACATTGATGATTTATCGATAAATATTTTTGGTCAAATGTCTAACTTTAGTATGTGTCGATATATTTTGATTATTGTTCGTTTTAGCCATAAAATCTATTGACAAAAAGTATTCTACTAATGAGCGATGCGTTGCGATGCGAAAGCTGATGAGTGCTAAGAAACTGTCACTTAGATTATGTATTGTACGAATTATACCAGATTGGCTAATGCGGCACAGCAGGCTTTGGTAATTTGTTTGCGTAGATCATATCACGTTGCTTGCTATCGCTAACGTTGGACACTGCTTGATTTTTTTAGAGTTGTAGGTAATCCGACTGCCACGCCGAAGCTTGCGGGTTTGATTCCCGCTCAAGTCAAACATTTGTGTGCATGAATATGGATGTTTGTCTTGGTCTGGATGGTACTATGTATAATATGTAATACATACATACATACATAACGTCACGCCTTTTATCCCCGAAGGGGTAGGCAGAGGTGTATTTCTACACCCACTTTTCGCCAGATATACTTTAGTCCCTAATATATTTACAGAAAAGTATATATGCATGTTTATCGATTGTCTAGTACCCGCAGTACAAGATATGCTTAGTTTGGGACCAGATGATGTTGTGTGAATGTGGAAGAATATTATATTTTATGGTAGAATATTATGTAGCGGACTACAAGGCAAGACATCTTTGATCAGTCAGGATAGCACTAATATGAAAAATAATATAGAAGTAGGTAGATTAATTAAAATCGTTGTAATTATTATATTTTATTAATATTGGTATGGCGTGGTGCCGAAACCGTGGGGTAGGGTTCTAGGCGACTTGGAAAAGGAAATGGACTGTAATAGGGCGAGTTCTGGGTCGCCTAGAAAGGAATAAGGGCGGAGGAGGTGATTGAGTGGGTATAGGATATTTCCAGGATGGAAGGCACTTACCTTATTCAGCCTTCTTCGTTTCTTGTCCTCCGAGTGGTTTCGCGATGCAGCTGCTTGTTTTCACTAGCACTCACGAGCGGGTTTTCCTTGGTGGAAGCGGCAAAATCACATACAGCGGCGCGGCGCGGAGCGGTATCGAGACGGCGTTCTCAGCGAGCGGAATGTTCGAGACTGTCACTCGCATCGACGTTTCGCGGCGACGAATCAGGCGGAAGGCAGTGCCTCTTCCAGGGAGAGGGAAAGAGAGGGACGGAAATATGATATCGCTCGCACTAGACAAGCGTGGAACGATTCATGTTGATGCGATTAGTTATATATAGGAAGGTAGATGGCGCTACCATATCCCCCCGGCCCTAAAGGGTTGCCTTTAAAAAAAATAGAATTGAACTTAGCTATGTTGGGTGTACTACCGCATAACCCATCAATAGGCTAAGACAGCGATATGACAATAAAATTAATCTAAATTAATCTTAGCGAAAGCTACAAACGCAATAATAGCGAAAACTACTAACTAAATACTTAAACTAAGAGGTAGGTCCAACCTCAGGCTAGATCTCACTGAGTTGGAAGCGGACGCGAGTTGATCAGTGCCTCGACTTGTGCAAGGACAGTTAAAGGCTCTTCGTGAGAGAGGATGTGCTGACCTATAACTTTGAAGAGATGCGTTTTAATTACTTTGACCATGCTTGCCCAACATCCACCGAAATGTGGTTATGCTGGTGGAATAAACTTCCAGTCAATATGATCTATGGAGAGTTCTTCCTGAAGACGAGTATGATAACCCGCGACGTGATTGAAACAAGTAGCGGGAACAAGTTCAATCAATTTACTAACGCGGTTGGCGACAAAAGTCTGCCAGCGGTGAGGAGAAGAATGAATCCAAGCGAGCACTACTTTGGAGTCGGAAAATGCGTGTATTTTATTAATGGGGTAGTGGGGCAAACTGTGTCTTGCACCTTGCGGAGCAACTGAGACAGCAGAAGGGCCGCGCACAACTCCAGTCTCGCAACCGTAATGGTTTTAACAGGCGAGACCTTACACTTGGCACAAACTAACTGCACCGAGTAGTTAGAACCAATGCGGACTTGCAGATATACGACTCCGCCGTAAGCACGCTCGCTGGCGTCAGCGAAACCTATTAAGTTGACGGTACATCCATCTACCAACCCAAGATGACGCGGAATAGTAATATGATTGAGCGCGGTAAGCTCAATACAAAACTGGCCCCAAGCGGCGACAATATGGTCAGGGGGTGTATCATCCCACTCACACTTTGATAGCCAAAGCTCTTTGATCAAGAGCTTGGCGTACAAAATTGTGGGAGCCACAAAACCCATTATGTCCCATAGTCGAGCTACTGTGGATAGCATAGTGCGCTTGGCGCACTTATCATCTGGCGGTGAGACGTCAAACCGAAAACTATCGCAGGATTTGTCCCAGCGTAAACCGAGAACCTTATGCGGTACAGACTTCTCAAACCTAATGTCTGGAGAAGCTTTATGAGAATCTGGTATGCGTGCGAGAACCTCCTTAGAGTTGCTTGTCCATTTGACAAGACCAAACTGGCCTCGCTTCAAAAACTGAATAAGCTCTTCACAAAGCGAAATTGCTAGCGGAGCGGATATGACACTACAGGCAATGTCATCCATGTACAAAGCGGAAGTGTAGTATAGTATAGTGTAGCGTAGCGTAGCTTAGCATAGCGTAGCATAGCGCAGCATAGCGCAGCATAGCGCAGCATGGCGCAGCATAGCGCAGCATGGCGCAGCATAGCGCAGCATGGCGCAGCATAGCGCTGCATGGCGCAGCTTGGCGCAGCATAGCGCAGCATGGCACAGCATATCGCAGCATGGCGCATCAAAGCGCAGCATGGCGCAGCATGGCGAAGCATGGCGCAGCATAGCGCAGCATGGCGCAGCATAGCGCAGCATGGCGCAGCAAAGCGCAGCATGGCGCAGCATAGCGCAGCATGGCGCAGCATAGCGCAGCATGGCGCAGCATAGCGCAGCATAGCATAGCATAGCTAATTAGTGCTTTCTCTTACACACAGTTTTAGCACCCACCTTGATCTCTTGAAGAGCAGAACAACAACAAGACGTAATACAATGAGAAGTATGTAACGTAGGTACGGTACCCATAATCACATACCCAAGTACCGTCTCAATAGCGGGCGGTAAATCATATCGCTCACTACGAACTATGTTAGTTAGTAGCAAGTGCGGAAATATCGAAGCTCCGATCAAAAGATCAATGCCTGCCGGATTCGCAAACTCCGCGTCGGCTAACGGCAATGATTCGAGATGAGTGAGTGATGCTACGTCTACATTAGCGTTCGGCAATGCGTCCGTGATACGCTCCACGATAAGCGAAGAAATGTTAAAATTAATGTTCCTATCAAAACGCGAATGTATTTTAACATCTACGGAACCCCTGCAATGCCTTTCTGATCCGCCTATCCCTTTGACGGTTGAGTTAGTATTTTTAAAGTTATTCCATAATCCGAGGCGTTTGAAGCATTCCGATGTTATTAGATTGGTCTGAGACGCGCTATCCAGCAGACAACGTACCATGTGCGGCGACCCATTAACATCGTGTACGATAACTTGCGCCGTCGCTAACAGAACAGTCTTAGACGCCATACATGGCGGCCTAGCACTGCTCTGATCACTACAAGCGCGCGAAGGCCGTCCGCGCGTGCGTGCCGCCCGCGCAATGGATGTCGTACACAACGATATCTCATTATTGCGAGGCGTGGAAGGCGCAGCTACCGTGGTCTGCACCTGCGTAAGTGTGTCAAGGTTATCGGCTTGACTTGACAACCGGTTATTTTTATCAAAATGTAACAGTGTGTGATGTTTTTGTTTACACGTGCGACATCTCGTTCTAATAATAATAATAATAATAATAATAATAAACTTTATTTGCGAATATGGGTAGGTACAATGGTAAAGATGTTACATATAATAATTGTTTCTCCATACTCCACCTTGTGGCATGCAAATATTTGAAAATATGGTTTGTTTTTTACATTACAATTTTTGTGAAATATTTTAAAATATAAGATTAACATGATATTCACAAAATAAAAAGATAATGTCAAGATTTATGATTTTACGAAAACAATGAATATAATGTCAATGAGAAAAAAATAAAAAAATTAAAAGAAACTCTTAGGTCAAATTTAGTTTTGGTCAAGTTATTAAAAAAAAAGGTACATAAAATTAAATTATATCAGAAAACCATGTCAAATAATATTATCATTGGAATATAATTGTACTTTGATTATAATATATATTTGTCTTCTAAGTATTCTTTAACACTGTAATAAACTTTTTGCAGTAATATATTCTTCAGTTTTGCCTTGAACTCATTTATGTTGTCTAATTTACAGATATTAGCAGGGAGTTTGTTGTAAATCCTTGAGGACATACAAAATAAGCTTCTATTAAGAAGCGATGTTTTATTAGACACAGTTTTTATTTTGTATCCATGGCGTCGACCACTTAAATGAGTAAATAGATGCATATTTTTTTTGACAAATATAGCTATCTCCAGTATATAGATACATGGAAGAGTCAGTAAATTAAGTTTTTTGAAATTTGGTTTACAGCTGTCAGTACTCTTAAGTCTACAAATAGCTCTAATGCATTGCTTTTGAGCTTTAAAAACATACTCCCAATTGGCAGAGTTTCCCCAAAAGATGATACCATAACGCATTAATGATTCTGCATTTGCATGATATGCTGTTACAACTGTAGAAGTGTTAACAGTTTTTGATAACATGTAGAGAGCATACGAGCTTCTACCAAGCTTCAAGCATAAATTTTCTATATGTTTCTTCCAATTCAAATTGCAATCCAGATCTAGGCCAAGGAATCTCGCAAATTCAACCTCTTTTATTTGTGTACCTGAATATTCTATCTTTAAATCTATAGCCGGTCTAGCTCTGTTTCTAAATAACATTAAGCTGGATTTTTCCAGATTCATTATAAGGTTATTGGCTGCTAACCAATCAACTATATTTGTTAGATTTTCTGTTATGCTGCGTTTCAAGTTATCAGGATTTTTGTCTGAGAATATGACAGTGCTATCATCAGCGAAAAGAATCATGGGAGTGGCAACAGCTCCTGGGAAGTCGTTTATATAAAGAAGAAACAACAGAGGTCCCAGGACGCTACCCTGAGGAACACCGTATTTAATAGTTCTGTATCCGGATAAAAAGGACAGTTCTTTTTTCTCCATTTTACAAATTGTAGTTATCATAGTGGCTTGTTGTCTATGGCTCAGATACGAAACTATCAGATCTAAGGCGTTGCCCCTTATGCCACTATTATATAGCTTGCCCTTAAGAATTTCATGGTCCACACAGTCGAATGCTTTTGTAAGATCCATGAATAAGGCGCAGACAGGTGTATTTCGATCGACATTAAACATTACTTCTCTAAGCAATTCATAAACAGCTTTGTTCATTGATAAATTTTTCCTAAATCCTGTTTGTGCATCCGTGATAATGTGATATTTTTCCATAAAGGTATATAAACTACCATGAATTATTTTTTCCAGTACCTTAGATAAAACAGGTATAAGAGCTATAGGCCTGTAGCATGTCATGTTCTCTTTATCTAGCTTTTTAAAGAGCGGTTTTATGATTGTTATTTTTAGTCTCGACGGAAATACGCCGTCACATATGCACAAATTAAATATATGACAAAGAATTGGCGAAATAACCTGGCTCACATATTTAATTACTTTGGTCGCTATTTCATCGTAGCCAGTACTACTCGTGTTCCTGAGTGATTTTATGATTCTTTGAATGTCATCTGGTGTGGTAGGTCGAATAAATATTGAATTACTAGTGTCTGTGGATTTATAATTAGATGTCAATTTATTATTGCAAGAAAATTTTAAGATACATTGTTTATTACTAGATGTCAAATTATTATTAATCGTCAACTTTTCATTATGAATTAAGGTTTCAATTTGATTAGTATAAAAATCATTAAAACTATGTGCAATTGCTTTTGGATCAGTAATTAATTCCCCATTTCTACTGGAACAATTACTCGTTTTATGTTTTATGCTTAAGCAATTAATGCAAGCTTTGTTATCTTTTACGCTTTTAAAACGAGCAATTGGATTTAAATCATTAAAGGTGGGACACTTATAGTAATGGTCGTGCACTATATTACTGCACAGACACTTCTGTGAATTATTACTATTAGATTCCGAACATGTTACGTAAGATTGTGGATTAGGGACTGAGTTATTATTACTATTTCGCGATTTATTCAACCTTTGTTTGTTGTTGTTAGTGTTAGACGGGCCAGGTGAACCAGACTGCGTATTATGAAATATTCGACACTGATCTTTGATGAACGAAATAAAACTATCTAGTGTAGGTATTTTATTATTGCGTTCCGTCATCTCGAATGCGCGAATTGTATCAGTGTCAAACTTTTTTAAAGCGAGTTGAAGCAACATAAAGTCGGAAAGATCTTCTAATTTTAAATTCTTAAGAGAATTAACCGCGGTTACGAAGTTATCAATAAACAGCTGGAAATTCGAGACAGACGCGTTGCTGGACAGTTTGAGATTTAAAGCTTGGTCAAAGTACGTAGACGCTAGAACGCGCGTGTCTTGATATCTGTCAAGTAGTGACTGAAATATGACCTGATAATTCTCAGCACTGGGTGTGACACCTGCAAATACGGACTGGGCCTTCGGTGACAGTTTACCTATTAAATAGTACAACCTGTCAGCATCTGTCAGAGAACCATTATCGTGCACTGTAGACTTAAAACTTGCATAGAATAACGGCCAATTTCGTATATCTCCGTCAAACGACATAATCTCGATTGGCGGTAATCTCGGTTTGCGGGCAACGGGCTCTGCCGAACATTTACCCTCCAATTGCGATTGTATACGCTTAATAATACAATAAAGATCTTCGAATGCGGTATACGCCTGATAGTTCGGTTTTTCATCAGGATTAATAGAAAGTAATCTTGCGTTATAATCGTCTAACAACTTATGAAAATCTGTTCGAATACTATCTACTGTTGTACAATAACTGAGAAATGCTTCGCTATTACTGTCAGACATCGATGCGGTTTTTGATCGTTCATAGATATTTTGAATGCGCTCAAATAAAATATTGCGTTTCGCTTCTAAGATTGTCATCTCTTTGTCTTCCGACACGCGTGACTTCTTTTGTTGTGACATGCTTACGTAAGTATAAGCTAATGAGAACGAAACAAAATAAGAATATCTAATGTATCTATTATTTTACCTAAGTAGGCAACACTTTAGAGCTGAGGAAATAAAAGTTGATTGAAATATGAGATTTATAAGACAACTATGATAGTTGCAGAAATAATAATTTAATAAGTAGGTAGCTACATAAAAGTTTACCTACTAATGCGGGCGGAAATAACCATGTGACGGTTATATGAATATATTAGGAGTATAGCTAGGTGCTATAACTGCCTAGGTATAGCGGTATAACGTATAAAACGTAAATGAATCCGACTCGTATGGATAAAAAAAAAATGGTATGGCGTGGTGCCGAAACCGTGGGGTAGGGTTCTAGGCGACTTGGAAAAGGAAATGGACTGTAATAGGGCGAGTTCTGGGTCGCCTAGAAAGGAATAAGGGCGGAGGAGGTGATTGAGTGGGTATAGGATATTTCCAGGATGGAAGGCACTTACCTTATTCAGCCTTCTTCGTTTCTTGTCCTCCGAGTGGTTTCGCGATGCAGCTGCTTGTTTTCACTAGCACTCACGAGCGGGTTTTCCTTGGTGGAAGCGGCAAAATCACATACAGCGGCGCGGCGCGGAGCGGTATCGAGACGGCGTTCTCAGCGAGCGGAATGTTCGAGACTGTCACTCGCATCGACGTTTCGCGGCGACGAATCAGGCGGAAGGCAGTGCCTCTTCCAGGGAGAGGGAAAGAGAGGGACGGAAATATGATATCGCTCGCACTAGACAAGCGTGGAACGATTCATGTTGATGCGATTAGTTATATATAGGAAGGTAGATGGCGCTACCAAATATGTTCAAACTAAAATTACACACTTTTTGTTTAGCTTTGGATAAATAATTCTACCGGGTGTGCAATGTCTGGGCATAAATGTAATGTAGGCACAGCTTTCGGTTTTAAACGACGCCAGGTGCTTTCTGTCTTTAAAAAACAGTCTCTCTTAAAATGACGTGAACAAATACGATGGTCCTTCTGCTAAATCAAACTAGGCCGTCCAACGGCATTTATCCAAAGTTTTCTTGTGACGTCATTAATAGGCAACCTGTAATAAAAAACACCTTCTTAATAATAAAAAATGCTACTCACATCCCTAATCCATCTACTATTTTATAGATGCAAAAATGTAAGCCTACACACACGTGCGTACACTGGAACACTTGGCTTTAGGTTAATAGACGCTACTTTTAAAGTAGGTATCTAAGTAAATTATGTACATTGTACATTAAACTGCGCTTACTATCAAACGCGCGATAGAAAATTAGACGGCTGGACGTCTTTGTTTATTGTCAACTTAGCAACCGCGGCTACCCGCTGTCGCTTCCAGCTACAGTTTTACATTCATGTCCGATAGTTAGTTTCCGTATTTATCCCTCATTCAAAAAACATCGATATCTCCTTTCACTGTCAAATCCCATCACTAAGGCCATTAAATCAATAAATGTAAAAAATATCAATTTGTGAGTTAAATTCATAACACATACGTATGCAAGCTGTTCCTTTGATTTGCAATACAATGATATTGTGTAAACTTAATACTCATTATAGCATTAATACGAGAAAAGTAAAGAAATTTGTTGGAAAATGCCGACTCACTGCTAGAAGATAAAGTTTCTCCTGTTATTTCCGTTCCGAGAATAGCGGAATCCATATCCCGATATCACATACACGATGTGTATTAATTAATGAGTACACTATGTAATTATTTTAAGCTTACTTACTATTTAAATGCAAAAAAGTTATTAAAAATGTAAACGCAAACGTCCAACAAATTTTACACTGATGACAGATCACAGCACGGCTATTTAGAGAATGTAGTCAAAGATATGAGTATGTAAAGAGTCTATGCCTCTTTAAATGAGACGCGTAATTTGACGTTATGATTAACCAACTAAGACCAACTGACATTACATGTTGCACGTTCGGTATAAGGAAATTTATAGGGCATGTTCTCTCTAGTCTAAACCTAGTCCAACCTCTCTGTTAAAGTCCCCCTGCATCTCTCTCTAACAGTACATGCACAACATCAACATTGCGCAATGGCGTGCTACCTGTAACTATTATTTATATCAGTTTATAAACGTCCAACCTCTTTGGTTTATCAGTAATCAATAGTTTAAAAATATATAAACTTTTTGTCACTTCAAACTATCTTCGTGTATCAATAAAAACAACTTTTTAACTATTATACGACTTGAAAAAGTCATTTATAAGGTTGAAGAAAAACATCACTTCAACTTACTCATGTTACCGACTTATCAACAATAAATGTTTATGTTAGCGCGAGCGGCGGCGCGACATTTTGTTTAGAACGTGAGCGGTCGAGTGAATTCGGCGAATTGGCGCTAGCGGTCAAGCGGTTAAGCTTCAAGGATAATGTATTAAAATCAGTTATGCTTTTCTTTGTTCGGTTTTTACGACACTGCCATAAAAGTTGCCTTTTGCGTTTGCAGCAATTCTTTATACCCTTTGAAATCCATTTTTGGCGCTTCTGTACACTTATTCTGAATTTAACCAAAGGAAAGCACAAATTATATAATAAAACAAACAGGTCATAGAAACTATTAAACGATTTTATATTTAAGTATACATACAACAATCAAATATATTACGGTCCGTGTGGTGACGGATTAAGAATACGGAATGTCACCACCCCATATCATCCCATGGGTGTCGTAAGAGCCGACAGAGGGACCTTATTATGCAGAGGACAGCACTGTAAGAGAAGGAAAACTTGATATAAACCCTATACCAACCCGTTTGGCCAGCGTGGTATAGTAGGCCAGTTCCTCCTTTCAAAGGAGAGGCCTAGTCCAGCAGTGGACTGTTAAAGGCTGATTATGTATACATACAACAAACGTGATTTTCTTTTATAGTTGATGGTACGGAACCCTTCGTGCGCGAATCCGACTCGCACTTGCCCAATTTTTTATATTAAGGCACCATCGTTTATCGATGATTTTGCCAATGTCAAGGTGGAACAAGAGAGTATAGTATATTTTAAGTAAGAACAGTCTATTCATCGGTCGGAGTAGCAGTGGTTTCTCTTTGGAGGCTGACTTTCTGGAAAACAAACAACACAACGTTAGTAAGCAAATTTGTGGGTGTTAGGGGTTATTAGTTGAAGTGCTTAGGTAGGGGCTGGGTGAAAAGGCAAGCGATGAGCTTTCTAGATATTTTATTTAAGGTAATAAATTTGTACAGAAATTTGATAAGAGGAGTGTGGGCCAGAGATAAAAGAAAAGCTATGTTTATTGGTCTAGGAACAGTATTAGGAAGAAGATCGTAGAGGGGAACTGATAATTTTGGGCAAGAAAAGAACATGTGTTCTATGGTACCCTCGTCTAGGCCGCATTCACATAAAGAGCTATCCTATCCCTAACCCGAATCTTGGCCAAGAATACTATAGGGACCATACGAATCCTAAGCGCAAACGGATGATGATAGAAGTAGCCATTTTATTGATATTCTTGTTTTAAAAAAACCAGGGTTTGGAAGGAATAGTGTGTTGAATTAAACCATAAAATTTGCCCTTAATCAGCTTGGAAGCCTGCCACAAGTCATTCCAAGATTGAACTAACGAAGGCTGAGCCTGCGAGAAAAACAGAAATTGTATTTGAGGCTACCCGTTTGGGCTGCAGCGTGAGCACAGGAGTCTGCTATTTCGTCATCACAGGTATGTGATGCCTGTGTGGCCGGGTATCCACGTGAGAGCTACCTCAATGCCAGCTGAGTGACACCTATACAAAGCTGCTCGAGTTTGGAGAGTGATTTTGAAGTTATGGGATTTAAGGGGATTTTTCAAAAGGTCAGACAACAACTGTGAGAGTCGGAGAGAATTATTGCCTTATCCCCATGGACTGCATTTAGGGACCGAGAGGGAGAGGTTGTGGTCGAGGAGCCAATCATTAAGGTAATATATAACTTATTGAAGGATTTTGCAAAAGGAGGTAACAGTGAGGTCTAGGTCGTGGGTATATAGGTTATACAAGATTGGGCTAAGCACTGATCCTTGTGGGAGACCTTTCCAAACGGGGCGAGGTGGGAGAATGGAGATAGAACGAGACATTAGGAGATTGCATATAATGTCGACCAGTCTCACGGGGAGACTCAGCTGTTTCATTTTTGCCTGAGTCGCGGAATCTGAACATTGTCATATGCTGACGCAATCTCTAAAAATACTCTTATTACATGTTCGTTCTTGGAGAAAGCAAGGCGAATTTCAGAGGTAAAGATACTCAGGCTGTCCAGAGTACCGTTACCCTTCCTGAAGCCAAACTGTAAATGCGGTAATAAGCCCCTTTTCAATCCAGGATCCATTCAAGGCGCTTTTTAATGAGGAGTTCCTTGATCTTAGCGAGGACTGAGGAAAGAGGAATAAGGTCGGTAAGAAGAGGAGTCTTTTGGGTCTTTGCCGGGCTTAAGGATTGGAATTATAATTTGGGATTTCCAGGTAGGAGGGATTTCATTTGCGAGAAATATGGCATTGAGAACTTTGAGGAAGAAGGTCTTACAGGTATTGGAGGATTTGCAAATGAAGGAGTAACGGATGGATGATGAAAGATGGTCAAGGGCACAGGTAAGTTCAGAGAAGGAGAAAGGATCATTCATAGGAGATAGGAGTCGGAGTAGAAAGGTTAGGGGGAGGGAGGCAGTCCAACTCAGGGGCGTAAGGTGGGCTAATTTATAGTGAAAATCGTGGATAAAGGAGTCGTTTGTTGTGATCGTTGGATCTTGAACGCTATAGCCATATGTTTTGATCCTTTTCCGAACAAGGGATATTGGGCAGCAGGGATTTAGGGATTCACAGAAACTTCGCCATCCCTGAGACTTCTTTTTAGAAAGGAGTCTTGAAGTGCAGGCTGCCTGCACTTCAAGACTCCATTCTATAAAAAATCAAGTCATTTTTCTGTAAGAAATCAAGTCAGAGAGGTTGAGGGAGGAAGTAAACATTTTCTCTGCCTCCCTGCGAGAGCGAACACTTGCAAAGCATTCGGCATCCCACCAGGGAGGCGATGAAACCAGTCTGCGAGAAGATATTTTTATGGGGATGGAGGAGTCAGCGGCGGATAGTAGGGCTGAGGTAAAGCGGTCATACATGGAGAGAAAATTCTAATTCAATTTCGGTGTCTAGTAGTGCAGCAAAATGGTCCCAGTTGGCTTCAGCGAGGCGGTATTTAAGTAAGGGTTGGAATTTAGGGGCAGAAGGCGTAGGGCAAGTAGATTGGATATGGGAAATGAGGATTGGGAAGTGGTCACTACCAAAAGCGTTCGGCAATACTGACCAGGAGAGAAGTAAGACTAAGGAAGGCGAGGCGAGTGAAAGATCAGGTACGCTAACATTTTGGATAGGAAAAACTCTGCGGGTAGCGGATCCGTCGTTTAGCACACAAAGATCAATGCTCTCAAGGAGGTCGAGTAAGGAAGAAGAGGAAGGGTCGTTACAATGGGAATCCCAAAGCGTGTGTCGGCAATTAAAATTACCTAACACTACAATGGGAGCAGGCAAGGAGGAGAGGATAAAGGTAAGATTAGAAATAATGATAAAGTTGGGATGAGGTATATAAACAGACACAAAGGAAATGTTAGCTGCCCTAACAGCAACAATATGTAGGCCTGGGTCATAGACTGCTCGCACGCTCGAATTCTTTGTAATAAACGTTATTATGACTTCAAAAAGAGCCAAAAATTTGTAATGTCTTCGGGTGTCTCAATAACAACTCCTCAAACCCAGTCTTATCATTCATCCAAATACCTACTGGACGACAAACGTACCTAAGTACCAATCTAAGCATTTTCTAATTAAATTATGGGTGTACTAATATGTTATGAGTAGTTATGTTTCGTGTTGGTCAATGTTATGTATTTACAAACAAAACGTATAATACCATGTGTTAAACGACAGTAAATTAAACTTGTTACGTCTTTCTCGTTATAAAAGGCATTTAGATAGTTATATCGCGATATACCTATAACGATTAGTCAGTAGGTATTTGAAAAAAAATATATTCAACCTGAAATTGTGAAGTATTCAGCGCGATCACTTTCAAAAGCGGCGAAAAAGCACGCGCGCCGACAATCCCGGCGCGTGGTGTGTAAACCACAAGTGACAACCCGTGCGTCAACGCAAGAGTAGGCAATTAGCTCGCCGACCGGCCTTAGCTAACCATAGCATAACCAATCAATGAATACAGATGATTTACCTTATTTCTTAAGGATGTCATGTGCCGATTAAAGTTGGCGTATTGTCGGTTGTCATTAGTGTAGTTCGTAGTTGGCGCCGTTGGCGGCGCTAGCGTCGTTCGCCATCTGTCTTGCATTGCTTTGGCGTAAGAAATAGACAGCTGTTGCACTGACACTCACGCGACTGTTACGCCGCAATTTGGGTCGCAGAAAGTTTGTCTTAAATGCGCCAATAAGAAAAACATCTCTATAAATAAATATCTATGCTCTATGCTACTATTCTTATTTTACTATGACAATATTGATTTATTGAAAGAAAACGACACGCTAACTCTTATAACTGTTTTATTTTGAGAAATTCTTGAAATAGGGAAAACATCAACTTTTAAGAAAATAATAAGTTTGTGGGATCAGTGTATAGTATAGTATGACCCATGGAGCTATTGCATGACCAAGTACTTGGTATCAAATCTGTTTTCATTGGTATCACCCAAGGTATCATCACAGAAGAATAACTAAAGCACAATTTCTTTGGGTATCACTTATTATAGTATGACCAATGAATACAGATTTACATAAAAGAAGCGTATTTCTTAAGAATTTCGTGTGCCGATTCCAAGTGACGAATTGGCGGTTGTCAGTGTAGTATGTAGTTGGCGCCGTTGGTGGCGCTGGCGTCGTTCTCCGTCTCTCTTGCTCTCGTAGTTAAGATACACAGGAGGAACGTTACCTAGTCTCTCTTGCACTCATAGAACCAGCTGTCAGTGTCACAGACTCACAGCGCGACTGCCACGCCGCCAAGCGGTAATTTGGGTCACAGAAAGTTTGTCTACAGAGCGCCCATAAGAAAAGTGCCTCTATTAATAAATATCTATGCTCTATGGTATGACTTTGTCTATGGGTAG
Source organism: Euclidia mi (assembly GCA_944739405.2). Classification (NCBI taxonomy): domain Eukaryota; kingdom Metazoa; phylum Arthropoda; class Insecta; order Lepidoptera; family Erebidae; genus Euclidia; species Euclidia mi. The sequence continues at coordinate 120,728,008 of OX123182.2, forward strand.
TACTATAAACTATAGAGTTTAACCAGTGCTCATTTTGATGTTGATGTCATCAGCTATCATATGTCAATTAGGTTGACATTGACGTTTGATGTCAATGTCAATGTTATTGTTGAAATGTTGACAAAATTAGTGCCAAGAAAAGGAGGCATTGAAATTTTTTTGTGTTTTTATTTCCTACTCGGTCCGAACTAGTGCATCCAGAAAAAGTAATAAAAATGAATACACCCTAATATGTGGCTTTTACTAAAAATTTCATAATATAATTAATTCAAAACATACAAAATTTTCTAACTGCAATATTTTCTACAAAACAAAGCTGAATTATGTATGTAAGTACAGGTATTATATAATAATTATATTGTTCTATTTACTTTATTACCTAAGACCCAACAGTGTAACTAAATCCTGTTTTGTGATTGTATTAATTACAGAAATTAAGGACCTTACCACTTCCTGCACTAATCAGATACCCTAACAATCTAGTAAGACTAAGTACCGATACTACGCAACCTTCAGGTGATGAAGAAAAAGAGCGGGAACTCGAGAGAATAGCTAAAGAAGTTTGTAATTTTTTCATAACGCCATTGGTATAAGTCACACTGCAATTTTGCTATGCATATTGTGGACAACAATTGACTAGCTAGGCATTGTTTCTTGCTTAGTAACTTGCACCTTTGTTCCAATTGTGCATGAAGCTTGATGTCCCACCTTTCCCATAACATTAAAAATGCTACTGTCCATAACTTGCTAGTCACCTTCAATGAAATAAACATTGAAATAAAGATTGAGGTTCAACCATGGATATTATAAAAGAATTGTATTTTGTCTATTTTCTCTATATCACTTACACTAAATTTATGCTCACTTAAATCTTGGGTTTATGCGATTGTTACACATTGAAATCAAAGTATGGTTTATGGATTCTATTGCAATGTATTGGTTTTAATTAATTTACATTCACAGTCAATATTTTTGGAACATAGAGGCAGATGAATCAAAAATTCTGCAAAGTCTGTGTACAGTATTTTTTTTCATAGGAAAAGCCAGAACTAAACTTTAAGCTTTATTGACCATATTTGATAATAAAACTGAATTGTCCGACGCAATTTTTAGATATCATATCTCATAGTCATTTTACTTTCCTACACAAACTTCAATTATTATAAATGACAACACTGGCATTATGCTCACAACTCATTTTCTTTTTGTCTTTTCTTTTGTTACATAAATTAATAAATGATTAAATAACTTTTCAGGCCTCTATAGACAGTCCTCCAACCGGTTGCTGTCAGTCTGGCTGTGCTAACTGTGTCTTCATAGTGTGGGCCGAAGCACTGGCCGCTAAGATGCAAAACGTTGGTCCCGAAGTCAGTGAGAAGATCCTGAAGATGGTTGATGACCCATCCATGAAGGCTTATCTCGAAATGGAACTTAGGTTACGAGGCCTTAAGAAATAATCATAGAGCAAATTTTAGCTAATTGTGATAATTGTACTAGGTAGCTAAGTAATTTATTATGTTTTAGTATTGAGTAAACTAAAAAGTATTTTGTTATTTGTCCTTTTGGGCAAACTTAAATAAAGCTGGTTATCTCCTGGAGCCAAGCAGTGCAGAGCTGTGTCTAACACAACCAAAAGAAACTTGTAAAATCTCTAACACATATCTGTAGACAACCAGCCTTATGGTAGCAAATTGTAAGATATTGCCTGTAAAAATATTCTTAGGGACAAGTTATACACCATATAGTATATCTACATAATGTATCACTTTAGCCAGTAATAGGCTCATTATCTGTCATAGACTCCTCTGTTACCTAAAACAGCTAGCATTTGTGTAAAAATATCTACACTTTTGCTAAACGCTACTGGACAATAGAACCCACACATGTTACCATATTTAAAAAAAAACTGAAATACCAATCAATGTAATAGAAACATTAGCCGTGTGGTTGACGGCATTGAATACAAGTGTCACCACCCCCTATCTTCCTGTCGTAAGAGGCGACTAAGGGATAACACAATGCAAATACCATCTTTGCGTACAGACGGAAAACTCGACATCAAACCCTATACGACTGCCTCGTTGGTCTCGCGGCATAAATGTGCACGTGGGATCGGGTTCGATTCCTGGGTTAGGCAGTGTTATTGGGATTTTCTGTCACGAAATTCTCAGTAGCAGCATGGAGTCTGGAAATGTGCCCGGTATGGCAATAGGCTTGCCCCTTATTATGTGGGATTAAAGTATATCTGGCGAAAAGTGGGTGTAGAAATACACCGCTGCCTACCTCTTCGGGGTTATAGGCGTGAGACTATGTATGTATGTATGTAATAGAAATATTATTTTTGACATCATTAAATATGTTATAAAAAATAATTAACCGATTTTTTATAAGAAGTGTCTGTAATTTTCAGGTATGGGTAATTTTGCTTCCCAATAGGTATATTAAATACCTACAAAATAATAATAATGTCATCATGTTAGTCACATAAATATTTATTATTGTAAATACAAATCTATTTGTGTACATAAATGATTGTAAATAAAATAGAATACCGCAAAGTGCTTAAAAATATTTATCTTGGCAGTCAATATGTACTATTTTTTCTTTTTCTTATGATTGTTTAGCCGACTTTCGTGTCGCAGTTTTCAGACCGCCTCAAGCACTTATGCATGCATTATTTGTACATTGATTTAGATCTTACTATTCCTCATGAGCAATTTTTTTTGTATTGATGCTTGGTACAGGTGCATGCTCTGAATATATGTGATATATTATAGGTACCTTGTGAGATACATTATAGGTTTTAATTATAAATCTGAGTCAAAATAATCTATTCAATTGCACTGCAAGTTCATTACATTATCTCTTACTTTGTTTCGAATTGGGATTTGGTATCATTGGCGATGTGACATTCTAACTAGCGACTCTAGCGGCGAATTTAGAAGTTGTCCGGGTATGACACTTTTGACAGCTCAATACAATTACCACTGTAACCTCGAAGCAAAGTTGTATTGAAAAAGCTGTCAAAAGTGTCGTACCCGAACAACTTCCAAATTCGCCGCTCGAGGCGCGCGCATAATCTTTGCATCGTCAATAGCGGTCTTGTTCGTAGAGGTCTCCCTGATTCGAGAACTAAAACCTCAATGTAATTTATATATTTTACCCCATGGAGGTCTGAAAGTAATAGGAAAAGGTTTTGCTTTTCTTCATAATATGAAGAAGAAGTTTGTTGAATGAATGACTTAGGTACATACGGGGCGTGGCGGAAGATGCCTCGTAGTCTAAACAGATTTAACTGAATATTTAACTTTTCCACAGAGACTGTCTAACCTCCGCAACCCAAAGGGATAGCGATATGCCATGGTTTAGACTAGTGTCAGTTTCTATAAAGGTACTGACGACTTCGCTAAGTCAATGAATACAGATTTACATAGAAGCGCAGCTCGTAATTTTGTGTGCCGATTCCAAGTGGGGACTGTCACCAGTGTAGTTCGTAGTTGGCGCCGTTGGCGGTGCTGGCGTCGTTCTCCGTCTCTCTTGCTCTCGTAGTTAAGATAGGTACACAGAACTTCACAGGAGGAACGTTCGTCTCTGTTGCTCACAGCTTGCTCTCGTAGCTGTCACAGCGTGACTGCCACGCCCATAGATATAGGATGCAGCGAAAAAAACCTAAATCTATGGCCACGCCAAGCGGCAATTTGGGTCACAGAATGTTTGTCTTCGGAGCGCCCATAGGAAATGCGCCACTATATAAATATCTGAGTTCTTTGGTAAAGTCTTGCAGGCATGACAGCCGGGACCGACGGCCTAACGTGCTCTCTGAGCACAGATCACTACTATTAAATAGTGACTAAGTCTGAGGCACGGGACAGCGATAATTGTCGTAGATACGTGGGATATTATTGCATATTATGTTAGCGTAACGACACACCTGCTGAAAACGCCGCGTCGATGATTTCTAATATTTCTACGATGATTACCTACCTAAGATACCTATGCGTATTTGATTAACTAAAATATCGCGGCGTGCCTTCTCCTAACTGACTAGGTTTTCATCTGTCCAAACCTTTGCAGTATGAGACAATCGAACTTTGCATTAGTCATTCAGTCAGTCAATCGACATTGCAGTAAACACTAGTTGTGGTGTCCACCAGGTAGCATTATAGGGCCCACACTTTGCCCATAGAAAACTGCAATATATTCACGTATGTAGATGATACTGCACTAGTCAGTTATGTATGAATACAAAGTTCTATAAGATATAAAATGAAATAGATTTATTAAACCAAGCAAAATAGTGAGATTATTATAGACTCACGCCTGTATCCCCGAAGGGGTAGGCAGAGGTGTAATATTACACCCACATTTCGCCATGAATTTTTAGGTCCCACGTAATAGGGGGCGAGCCTATTGCCGTACCGGGCACATTACCAGACTCCGTGCTGCTACTGAGAATTTCCTAACGGAAAAACCCAATAACATTTTGCCCGAACCGGGAATCGAACCCGAGACCTCCCAATCCCACGCGCACATTTATGCCGTGAGACCAATGAGGCAGTCAGTGAGATTATGTTTTTAGTAAAAAACAAATCTAATAAAAAATATTTTCTAGGTTTAAAGACAAGAATTACCTACTTATATCAGTTATCTATTAACGATTACATGTAAGATTGAATACACGTATATTCTTTCCAATTAATTTTAATCGATATCAATAAAAATCTATTTAATTGAGCGTCAATTCAATTGGACATCTCTTTTTTTACTTTTGAAGTTTTCGGTGCGATATAATGTGTCTCTGTCACACCTTAGTATTCGTTTTACTATCTCTGTCTTGAGTACAGATGATGACAAAAGTATTTATAGTCCATTGAAAAGTTACATTTGGGGTTGTATTTATCAGACGATGCAATTATATTTTACAGATGTGTGGGAAGGGCTATCGTAAAGCTTGATTCAAATTTATGGGGACGTACTCTTGTCCCTCGGCGGGCAGATGCAGATAGTTTTCTTGACTATCTGGTAAACTTTTGGCCACACAAAGAATATGGGAACGAGATTTTTGTTGCAAATTAAATTATCTACAACTTTAGGCATGAAATTTTAATCATAATGCAAATATATAAAACATATATTTAGATAATGATCTATAGAGGTCCCATGCACCCATGGATACATATTCATGGGAATCATGGGAGCATTCCATGCGTGCCATGTTCCAAATACCTTCTTATTTGGAATACAACAAGATGTGTCTACCTAAAGAAAAATCCGTTCGATCTATGTTTGTCAACGCAATTTACGAAAAAAAAAGAAAACTGTCGCATTCAGGTATGTTTCTTTTGTTTCCGATTGTTCAACAGGCTTATGGATAACCTTCTAAAATATTTTTGATATGACTGGAATCAATGCTATAGGTCTGTAACGAGTCATACTATGTTTATCATGTTTCTTAAAGAGCCGTTTTATTATGGTCTTTTTTAATTCCGTGGGAACTACTCCCTGCATAATACCGAAAATTATGAGGCTCATTGGATTTGATATTTTATTAGACACGGTTTTCAGTATCCTAGTTGATACACCATCGTATCCAGTACTGTTTGTAGACCTTAGTTTAATATTGTGTATGTTCCAGTTAAAATATCTGCCGATATTGTCAGGTGAGGTGCATTCATCATAAAATACTACTTGTATATAAAGTCTGGCAATAACAGTTTTCTACACAAGTATACATGCGCGGTAATTCGCAAAGGCTAGCTTCAGACCCGCCATGATTCGACGGCCGTATTTTTACTATGGCCGTAGTGTACTAGAAAGAGGTAGGTAGTAATTAATCCGTAGAAACGGTACACTAACGGCAACGCACACATCGATAACTCCATATTTTATTTTATTTTCGGTTGACATGATGTGTCAGTTTCACTTTGACGCCGCGCCCGGCTCGCGACTTCACACACACATGTCAGACTTGCCAACTGGCTTATGTTTAGCGTCCGGCTTTTGGCATATCTACTTATTTTTACTTTTGTAACATAATTGCTATACTGACGTAAATATTAAACAGACTAAAGGGGTTTGGGTAAAGTTGGCGTCATTCTGAACTTTTTGGCCATCAATGAAATGTATATTATGAAAGATCAGGATGAAACGATCAAAAGTTATTCTGGCCACATTTCTCTAAACCATATCGGATCTGAGATATTCGGTTTTACATTTCTTAGTAAAATCGAATAAGTTATCACACTTAACTGCACTATTTTAGATTCTCTTTCGTAATCATTGGTAGGTATGTACCTAATAACAGAAAAATCATTCCTAATCCGTTTAAATAGTTGACGTTAAATAGTTTAATTACGTTCGTATACCTAATTATAGCATAATAATAATATAATTGCAAATAATCCAAATAGAAGAAGGGTTGATTTTGAAATAATGAATGCGAATGCCTGGCCTGTATGAATTGCCCATTTCTGTGAGTTCCGATGATTTGGTATTATACGCACTTGAACAAGTACGTAGAACAAGCGACAAAATGCGACGGTTCGTGTATGATCGAAGTATACCTACAACCTTTCTTTTCTTTTTTGTTTTACGAGGTGGAAAATCCCTTCGGATCTCCGACTCTTAGAGGAATGAGAGCCGGAGTATGTGGTGTTACCACTAAAAACCACCTCGACTGCCAGCCAAAGACGCCTTTCGGGAGGAACACTGGGTACAGGAGCTGTCTAGTCTTCCTCCTAGTGCGCCATGTTCAATGGAACCCGTTCTTAGGGAAGGCTAAATGCTCTCTATTACCCTTACTGGTGGCTTCCCGGAGCAAAGAATCCTAATCAGCAACCAGAGCTCCCCATGCTCTGGGGGCTCGCGGCCTCATTGGCGGCTCTCTGCGACGCCGCCCTTGTCGTCGGGCAGGATCGGCCCTCCCGATCCCGATCCCGCTCTGCAGCCTCCTTTTGGAGCATAACAGCTTCACAAAAGGAGGCCACTGCTTGCCAGCCTTCCTCGCTCGCCAGCATGGCAGCAACAACTGCTGGCGGGGACAGATCGTGTCCGATCTGGTCGACAAGGACTTCACGCTCGGACCCCCATGCCGGGCAATCCTCCAACGTATGCTGGGCGGAGTCCAGGTCGCCTGCACAGTTGTGATATTGTGCCGTTCTTTCGCGTCCGATTCGATTCAGATACTCACCTAGTACCCGTGCCCGGTTGGTATCTGAGTCAATCAGTATAGGTGATGCGGCCGCTTTTCCGTCCAATCTACGCTTCAAAGCTTGTCAGAATGGCACTAACAGCGTTTTGCCATTGCTGCAGAGCCTGTCGGTGAGCATTGCGCCGCATTTTGAGCGCGTCCTGGACATCCCCGTTCGCTTCCCGGTAAACTGCGCGAGTCTGGTCATAGACCTTCGCGTCCATGTCCGCCGGGATATCGAAGGGCGGGAAACGAGCCAGAAATGTCGCCGCTTCTGATGAAATTGTGCGGCATCCTCGTACAATCCGAATGACCGCCACCCGTTGCACGCTATTGAGCTTGGCTTTACAGCGTGAGGAGGCCGCTAGGCGTGTGGCCCACATAGGCGCTCCGTAAAGGACCAAGGATCGTACGACCGCACAATAGAGACGGCGAACTTCTCAGGGACCCCTGATGTTCAGAAGCAGCCTTTGAAGGGCTCCTGCTGATCCGCGAACTCAAGGGACCATACGCTCGAAATGCTCCTTGAAGCTCCAGCGGCTGTCGAGGGTGAGCCCGAGGTAGTTAATGTACCGGTCTACTAGGACCTTCACACCTTCCACTCTAATAAGCGAGCTAGATGGAACCACACTGTCGTTTCCTGTGGAACTACAGCGCCTCGGTCTTATGAGGCGCTACCTGTAGGCCCAGCCTGCTTATCTGTTCGACGACACAAGCCACTCCCAATTGCGCGAGCTGAATTACTTCAGGGAAGCCATACCCTCTTGCTAACCAGAGTGTCGTCCGCATAGCAGACGATACTCACGTCGGGGGGTAGACTGCAGGTCCTCAGAACTGCATCGTATGCGAGGTTCCATAGCAGGGGTCCTAACACTGACCCCTGGGGAACCCCACACGTGACCTCCCTCCGGTGTTCAAAGCCGTCCCGACCCATACTTGTATACGTAACGGACCTGTCGCGCAGATACGTCCCGACGATTTTACGCAGATATGGAGGCACGTTGTGATGTAATTGTGCCTCCCTAATTGCTAGCCACGGAAGGAAGTTGAAGGCGTTGACTATGTCAATACTGACAGCCAAAGCCACTCCCCTTCGACGAACGAAGTATACAAAGCACCTAACACTGATTTTTCAGAAACGATGACGACCTTCAGTTGGATTCATCCGTGGCTTCTTAGAGGTAGAATCCAATCGCGACTATGTATATACTCATCGAGAGAGCTTTAAATGCGCTGTTAGGGCATTTTTGTTCAAGCGTGGTTAGGAAACGGACCTTGTTCCCATGTAATGTCAATTATATGGTACGTGGGATGGGGCAGGCATCAAAATAGCCTATCTCCACCGGCGCAATTCTTAGATACAATTATAAGACATGATATTGAGAATGAAATGTACGAAGATAACAAACTGTGTAATATAATATTTTAAAGTATGAACATATGGTTTTATTATTTCGTTTATGTCCTATTACATTGATGACATGTGAGTGAACGATCTTAAAACGTCAAATCTTAAGTAAATCTTAAGTAAAACACTAAGCGCATCTCTCTATTAGTTTATATTGACGACATTCTGAAAATCTTCAAATGCTAAAATCTCAGCTCCGATATAACTTAGGACAAAAATAATTGAAGTTATATATATATTTAATATAGTACTACGAAGTATTATTAAAATTATTCGTGGCCGCTGGAAAAAAAATGACGCCACTGGTCCATACAGTGTTACCCAAACCCCTTAGTTCGCTTCTTCCTTCTCTACACCTTCTTCGTGAAGATATAAACTACCTTAAAGCCGTATAATAATTCCTGCTCCTGTCCGGAATGTGTATCGATGAACACCTTTGTTGTGTCTCCGTACCCACTTACCTACTGCATTCCTGCCTGGGGAGGTGCTTGCCAAACTATACTGCCTTTAGCTGAGCGAACTTGAAGGTGTTATAAATCAAGGAACATGCTTTAAACTTAGAGACCATCTATATTGAGTGAGCTATGTTCTCACCATACGCCAACTTAAATCTTACAGGCTGTTCTGCGCCTACACAAATCTCTCCCTTTTCACAACAATGTTCATGAGAAAAGTGCCGCTGTATGTGCTCCTGTCGCATTACTTTGGTAAGTCGTCATAGTAGTTATAATTGGTCGTGGGTTTTCCGCACTTAGTCACTTATTTGGGCCATTGTGCGTAAGTGGCGACTTGATTGACGCCGACTACTCATACCACCTCTCCTTCCAGAAAGCCATTAGTTGGCTGGTGTCGTTCAAAGCCTCACACATGGTTCTGGGGTTGTTCAGCAGCTTTGCCCGTTGATCGGTCACACTTGTGCAGTGCAGAATGACGTGAGCGGGTGTTTCTTCGGTTTCCATGCAGACCCTGCTCAGTGGGCTGTCCGTAACGCCTCTGTTGAATAGGTGCTTGTTGAGTGGACAGTGGCCGGTTATTATGCCCGTCAGATGCTTAAGAGTTTTTCTATTAGAAAGCAGCAGCTTGTGGGAGAGTCGCTTGTTCAAGCAGGGGATAGCATCTTTTGTTTGTCGGCATTCTTTTATGTCTGCCCACTGATTTTCGTGTTCATTTGCGGTTCTCTCGCGTATCCACGTTTTGAGTTGGAAATAAGCCAAATAGCTATAATCTTTATGAATATGACTGTAGTACTTATTCTTATAACCAGTCTTCTAATAATGTACTTAAATGATAATTTTAATGAAAATGACATTAATAATGATAATATATTATTAAATGAGAATAGTAATAATGACAGTCTTTCTGACCAAGATTTAACTGTGGTTTCAGCTCCTAAGTCGGAGTACACAACTGGTGATGAAGTGCTAAGTCCAGAGTTACCGGACACCATTGATTGTGTAAGTGACACATCATTGCAGTCTGAGGGGTGGACACCTGCAGGGGAAGAAGCCGTGACTAGTCGTGAAGGTTCAGTGACCGTCACTAGGCGACCCGCTAGGAATACCCGTGGTAAACAGCCAGACAGGTATAAAGACTATGATATGTCATTGTTAGTTCAGGGTGATTCTGACCCTGTGAGCTAAGCGGAAGCTATTTCTTCATCTGATAGTGAAGAATGGCAGGCAGCTATGCAAAAAGAGTATAATGCTCTTATTAAAAATAATGTATGGAAGCTTGTAGACCGGCCTAACCACCAAAATATAGTTAAGTGTAAATGGGTCTACAAAACTAAACAGAACTGTATGGGTAAGGACAAATTTAGGGCACGTTTAGTAGCACGCGGTTTTTCACAACAGTATGGTGTAGATTATAATGACACTTTCTCACCTGTCGTCCGCCACAGTTCTATGAGAATTTTATTTGCATTAGCTAATGACCTAAAAATGAACATAGATCACCTACATGTCGAAACTGCCTTTTTAAATAGTGACTTAGATGAGCATATTTTCATGGAACAACCGGAAGGTTTTGATACCGATAATGATAAGGTATGCCTGTTGTTAAAAAGCATATATGGTTTAAAACAAGCAAGTAGAATGTGGAACTTGAAAGTGCATCAATTGTTACCCCAGTAATGGCTTCACACAAAATAAAAGTGAACCATGTGTGTATATTAAGAAACATATGCACACATGGTTCACTTTTTTATATGCACTATATGTTGATGACTTTTATATGTATATTCAGTAACAGTGACACAACTAAAAATGAACTTTGTAACTTGCTTGAGCGTGAATTTAATGTTAAAAACTTAGGGACATTAAAAACATGTCTAGGTATGAATGTAACATATGATAAGGACAATGGCATACTTACTTTGGATCAATCTGACTATATTAAAAGATTATTATTAAGGTTTGGAATGCAAGATTGTAAAGCAGTATCTACTCCCATGGTATTAGGGAATAAATTATGTAAACCTCAAGGTAAATGTCTAGATGAAAATGTACATAGGTATAGAGAGTTACTGGGTTGCTTGATGTATCTATGTGTGTGTACAAGGCCTGATATGAGTTTTGCTTGTAGTCAACTAAGTCAGTTTACTCATGGCTTTGATGAGTCTCATTGGCTTGCAGCTAAACGAACATTGCGATACTTAGCAGGTACGATAATTATAGACTATATTTTTATAGGAACTGTAATTTAACCTTAACTGCTTATGCAGATGCTGATTGGGCCAACGATATAGTTGATAGAAAGTCTTATACTGGCTATGTGATTAAGTTAGGCATAAATACCATTAATTGGGAGTCTCGTAAACAAAAATGTACAGCACTATCCAGCACTGAAAGTGAGTACATAGGTATCACAGAAGCACTAAAAGACCTATGTTTTATTAAAAAAAAATTGTCTGAGATTTTGGATAAGAAATTAGAAATTGTCTTGTATAATGATAACCAAAGTGCTCACAAATTATTGGAATCTAAAGAATACTGCCACAAAAGAACCAAACATATAGATTTAAGATATAATTTTGAGAAGGATTTGATTCAGAATGGCTTTGCCAAAGTAAAGTACTTATCGAGTGATCAAATGATAGCAGATGTGCTCACAAAACCGTTAAGCTCTGTAAAACATGTGACATGTATAACACAAATGAATGTAAAATGTGACTAAAGAGACTAAGCAGATATAAATGTATTATATAATTATGTAATAATTGATTTACTTTAATGGTGAACTGACAGTGCATGTAATTATCTGTGTTAAAGATTGTTTGTATAATGTTGTTTCTTTGTTTTTGGCAAACTTATTATTATTGTGTATTGTAAGTTTTTTTTGTGTGTGCATGTCATGGATTGATGTTGGTATGACCCTGTAGAATAGAATAAGGGGAAGTGTTAGAAAGGTATTCCATCTACATGGCTTAATATATTATAATAAAGAATCAGATTTGTTTATGGAGACACTGTCTGTCGCTGGTCTCTTTTTGTCTATGGACCTTCCCTTCCTCCCTTTTTGGTCATGGCTTCATCTCTGTGTATACGTCTCAGTTTGCCCAGTGTTAAGTTATTGTTAAATCCAATTTTACCCAAGCTATCAATAGTTCTTAAACAAAAAGGTTGTTAATCTTGAAGATTAAAAGACTTTTTGCTCCTGGTGAGAAATATATTTTATTTAACATCTCCCCATTGTCCGCTGCTAGACACCACTGCTGTATCCTCGGCCTCTGACAATTTAATAATTACAAGAAAGAGGTAGGTAGTAATTAATCCGTAGAAACGGTACACTAACCAAGACACTAACGTTAACGCACACATCGATAACTCCATATTTTATTTTATTTTCGGTTGACAAGATGTGTCAGTTTCACTTTGACGCCGCGCCCGGCTCGCGACTTCACACACATGTCAGACTTGCCAACTGGATGTTTAGCGTCCTGCTTTTGGCATATCTACTTCTTTTTACTTTTGTAACATAATTGCTCTACTGACGTAAATATTAAACAGACTAAAGGAGTTTGGGTAAAGTTGGCGTCATTCTGAACTTTTGCGGCCATCAATGAAATTTATATATTATGAAAGATCAGGATGAAACGATCAAACGTTATTCTGGCCACATTTCTCTAAACCATATCGGATCTGAGATATTCGGTTTTACATTTCTTAGTAAAATCGAATAAGTTATCACACTTAACTGCACTATTTTAGATTCTCTTTCGTAATCATTACATTACCTAATAACAGAAAAATCATTCCTAATCCGTTTAAATAGTTTACGTTAAATAGTTTAATTACGTTCGTATACCTAATTATAGCATAATAATAATATAATTGCAAATAATCCAAATAGAAGAAGGGTTGATTTTGAAATAATGAATGCGGATGCCTGGCCTGTATGAATTTCCCATTTCTGTGAGTTCCGATGATTTGGTATTATACGCACTTGAACAAGTACGTAGAACAAGCGGCAAAATGCGACGGTTCGTGTATGATCGAAGTACCTATACCTACAACCTTTCTTTTCTTTTTTGTTTTACGAGGTGGAAAATCCCTTCGGATCTCCGACTCTTAGAGGAATGAGAGCCGGAGTATGTGGTGTTACCACTAAAAACCACCTCGACTGCCAGCCAAAGACGCCTTTCGGGAGGAACACTGGGTACAGGAGCTGTCTAGTCTTCCTCCTAGTGCGCCATGTTCAATGGAACCCGTTCTTAGGGAAGGCTAAATGCTCTCTATTACCCTTACTGGTGGCTTCCCGGAGCAAAGAATCCTAATCAGCAACCAGAGCTCCCCATGCTCTGGGGGCTCGCGGCCTCATTGGCGGCTCTCTGCGACGCCACCCTTGTCCCCTTGTGCCCTTGTCGTCGGGCAGGATCGGCCCTCTCCCGATCCCGATCCCGCTCTGCAGCCTCCTTTTGGAGCATAACAGCTTCACAAAAGGAGGCCACTGCTTGCCAGCCTTCCTCGCTCGCCAGCATGGCAGCAACAACTGCTGGCGGGGACAGATCGTGTCCGATCTGGTCGACAAGGACTTCACGCTCGGACCCCCATGCCGGGCAATCCTCCAACGTATGCTGGGCGGAGTCCAGGTCGCCTGCACAGTTGTGATATTGTGCCGTTCTTTCGCGTCCGATTCGATTCAGATACTCACCTAGTACCCGTGCCCGGTTGGTATCTGAGTCAATCAGTAGGTGATGCGGCCGCTTTTCCGTCCAATCTACGCTTCAAAGCTTGGCAGAATGGCACTAACAGCGTTTTGCCATTGCTGCAGAGCCTGTCGGTGAGCATTGCGCCGTATTTTGAGCGCGTCCTGGACATCCCCGTTCGCTTCCCGGTAAACTGCGCGAGTCTGGTCATAGACCTTCGCGTCCATGTCCGCCGGGATATCGAAGGGCGGGAAACGAGCCAGAAATATCGCCGCTTCTGATGAAATTGTGCGGCATCCTCGTACAATCCGAATGACCGCCACCCGTTGCACGCTATTGAGCTTGGCTTTACAGCGTGAGGAGGCCGCTAGGCGTGTGGCCCATATAGGCGCTCCGTAAAGGACCAAGGATCGTACGACCGCACAATAGAGACGGCGAACTTCTCAGGGACCCCTGATGTTCAGAAGCAGCCTTTGAAGGGCTCCTGCTGATCCGCGAACTCAAGGGACCATACGCTCGAAATGCTCCTTGAAGCTCCAGCGGCTGCCGAGGGTGAGCCCGAGGTAGTTAATGTACCGGTCTACTCGGACCTTCACACCTTCCACTCTAATAAGCGAGCTAGATGGAACCACACTGTCGTTTCTTGTGGAACTACAGCGCCTCGGTCTTATGAGGCGCTACCTGTAGGCCCAGCCTGCTTATCTGTTCGACGACACAAGCCACTCCCAATTGCGCGAGCTGAATTACTTCAGGGAAGCCATACCCTCTTGCTAACCAGAGTGTCGTCCGCATAGCAGACGATACTCACGTCGGGGGGTAGACTGCAGGTCCTCAGAACTGCATCGTATGCGAGGTTCCATAGCAGGGGTCCTAACACTGACCCCTGGGGAACCCCACACGTGACCTCCCTCCGGTGTTCAAAGCCGTCCCGACCCATACTTTTATACGTAACGGACCTGTCGCGCAGATACATCCCGACGATTTAACGCAGATATGGAGGCACGTTGTGATGTAATCGTGCCTCCCTAATTGCTAGCCACAGAAGGAAGTTGAAGGCGTTGCCTATGTCAATACTGACAGCCAAAGCCACTCCCCTTCGACGAACGAAGTATACAAAGCACCTAACACTGATTTTTCAGAAACGATGACGACCTTCAGTTGGATTCATCCGTGGCTTCTTAGAGGTAGAATCCAATCGCGACTATGTATATACTCATCGAGAGAGCTTTAAATGCGCTGTTAGGGCATTATTGTTCAAGCGTGGTTGGGAAACGGACCTTGTTCCCATGTAATGTCAATTATATGGTACGTGGGATGGGGCAGGCATCAAAATAGCCTATCTCCACCGGCGCAATTCTTAGATACAATTATAAGACATGATATTGAGAATGACATGTACGAAGATAACAAACTGTGTAATATAATATTTTAAAGTATGAACATATGGTTTTATTATTTCGTTTATGTCCTATTACATTGATGACATGTGAGTGAACGATCTTAAAACGTCAAATCTTAAGTAAATATTAAGTAAAACACTAAGCGCATCTCTCTATTAGTTTATATTGCCGACATTCTGAAAATCTTCAAATGCTAAAATCTCAGCTCCGATATAACTTAGGACAAAAATAATTGAAGTTATATATATATATATTTAATATAGTACTACGAAGTATTATTAAAATTACTCGTGGCCGCTGGAAAAAAAATGACGCCACTGGTCCATACAGTGTTACCCAAACCCCTTAGTTCGCTTCTTCCTCTCTACACCTTCTTCGTGAAGATATAAACTACCTTAAAGCCGTATAATAATTCCTGCACCTGTCCGGAGTGTGTATCGATGAACACCTTTGTTGTGTCTCCGTACCCACTTACCTACTGCATTCCTGCCTGGGGAGGTGCTTGCCAAACTATACTGCCTTTAGCTGAGCGAACTTAAAGGTGTTATAAATCAAGGAACATGCTTTAAACTTAGAGACCATCTATATTGAGTGAGCTATGTTCTCACCATACGCCAACTTAAATCTTACAGGCTGTTCTGCGCCTACACTCATCTCTCCCTTTTCACAACAATGTTCATGAAAGAAAAGTGCCGCTGTATGTGCTCCTGTCGCATTACTTTGGTAAGTCGTCATAGTAGTTATAATTGGTCGTGGGTTTTCCGCACTTAGTCACTTATTTGGGCCATTGTGCGTAAGTGGCGACTTGATTGACGCCGACTACTCATACCACCTCTCCTTCCAGAAAGCCATTAGTTGGCTGGTGTCGTTCAAAGCCTCACACATGGTTCTGGGGTTGTTCAGCAGCTTTGCCCGTTGAACGCTCACACTTGTGCAGTGCAGAATGACGTGAGCGGGTGTTTCTTCGGTTTCCATGCAGACCCTGCTCAGTGAGCTGTCCGTAACGCCTATGTTGAATAGGTGCTTGTTGAGTGGACAGTGGCCGGTTATTATGCCCGTCAGATGCTTAAGAGTTTTTCTATTAGAATGCAGCAGCTTGTGCGAGAGTCGCTTGTTCAAGCAGGGGATAGCATCTTTTGTTTGTCTGCATTCTTTTATGTCTGCCCACTGATTTTCGTGTTCATTTGCGGTTCTCTCGCGTATCCACGTTTTGAGTTGGCTTGCTGGTATCGGTACAATCGGCTCGGGTCCCATTATCATTGTGCCGTGCCAGTTGGTCTGCGGCATCATTGCCTGCGGAGCCGCTGTGGCCCTTAATCCATTGCAGCGTAACCCGATTCTTCTCTGCAATCTTTTGCAGCTCTAGGTGGCATTCCATGATGAGGCCGCTGTTAAAGCAGTTGCTGCCGAGAGCTTGTAGTACAGAGACACTGTCCGTGATAATGCGTATAGACTGGTCACTTACGTTCCTAGACGCGATTGCTGTTGCGGCTCTTGTTATCCCAACACACTCGGCTTGGAATATGGTGTTAAGAGTGCCAAGGGATGTTGAGATGTTGATATTTAAGTCATGGGAGAATACGCCCGCACCTGTCCCATACTTCGTTTTTGAGCCGTCTGTGTATACTCTGACTTCGTGTATACCAGAGCTGTCTTTGTGTTCCTCCTGCAATTGGATGCGATATTTTTTGTCAAAGACAAAAGTTTTAGGGATGAGATCGCAAGCGGCCTCCAGCATCGGGATCTCTTTGGTTAAGGTCCCTTTTAGGTGTGCGTGGGTAATTCGATCATCCTTTCTCCATAGCCCGAGCTTGTCTAGACCATTAGGTGCAGCGGTCTTAGGTCCAGTAGTATCTCCAAGGCGGCTGTTGGGGTGGTCTTCATGCAGCCTGTTGTGGCCAAGCAGGCTAGGCGTTGAAAGCTCTGTAGCTTTTTTGTGATTGTGCTTAGTTGCGTGCGTGGCCACCACACTACTACACCATATGTAAGTATGGGGCGTATAATGGCAGTGTATATCCACAGGGTGATTGATGGTTTGAGACCCCATTTTTTGCCTATGATTCTCCGACATTGCCAGAAGATTGTGCATGCTTTTGTTGTTTTTGTGCTGATGTGCTTGCCCCAGTTTAGCTTATGGTCAAGTATTACGCCCAAGTTCTTGATTTCATTCGATAGGGTAAGCTCCGTTCCAAAGAGTTTTGGTGTTTTGCACATATGGGTTTTCCTTTTGTCGGTGAAAAGTACTAGCTCCGTTTTGTTGGGGTTAACCGTCAGTTCATGTTGGTTGCACCATTCCTCCATGATCCTGATGGCTGCATGCATCCGATTGCGGATCGTGTCTTCTGAGTCACCTTTGATCATGATGTGATGGTAATGTCGTCTGCATAGCCGACCGTGATAAGAATCGTCTGTCGTTTAAGTTCTGTAACAGATCGTCCACCACAATGTTCCACAACAGGGGTGATAGTACACCTACCTGACTGAGGGCAGCCTTTTGCAACTATGCCCCTCGAGGTGGAGTTTACCGTGAATTGTATTGCCCTCTGTTTCAGCAGTTGATCAATCCAGTCACTAAGGGTTTGCTCAACTCCGAACTTTTTGAGGGCCTGGCTGATACTGTTGAACTTAGTTTTGTCGAAGGCACCTTCTATGTCAATGAAGGCCATAGTGTCATTAACTTGTTGGTAAGCGCTCTTTCAATGGTTCCCACAACGGAATGCAGCGCCGATTTAGTTGACCTGCCACTTCTGTAGGCGTGTTGATGTGGGTGTAGTGGCTTGCGCAGGAATGCGCCCTCACGGAGGTATCGGTCCGTAAGTCTCTCCAGCGTTTTCAATAAGAAGGAGGTCAAGCTGATTGGTCTATATGCTTTCGCTTGTGAGTAGTCAGTTTTGCCAGGTTTTGGGAGGAATATGACTTTAACTTCCCTCCACCTGCAAGGTATGTATCTATGTGCTATTGAGGCCCTGTAGATTACGAGCAGGTGCGGCACAATCGTTGTGCATCCCCATTGTAGGAATGCTGGTATGATTTCATCCAGGCCTGCGGATTTGAATGCATGGAAGCTGTCTATTGCCCATTTCAGCCGGTCTGTGGTGACCACATTTTCGGCTACCAGCCAGTCTGTTTGGGTCGGTGGTCTGTAGTCTGACTCGTCCCACAGACGGTCATTGGTTACTTCACAACCTGGGAAGTGAGTTTCAATTAGCACTTGGCTAATTTCAGCGTCCGTAGTTGCGTAGGTTCCATCTTGCTTTTTAATGGCGCCAAGGGTTTTGTTGCTGTCCTGAGACAAGATCTTTTTCACCCTGGCTGCTTCATTCGTGGTGTTTATACCGCTGCAGAAACGCCGCCAGGACTCGCCTCTGCGGAATCTTAGGCGTTTCTTGTAGTGTGACTGGGCTTCTTTATATTTGAGCCAGTCTGCTTCCATTCTCGTGTTTTTAGCCCTGTTAAAGAGTTTCCTCAGGTTTTGCCTGAGTCCCTCTAGTTCTCTTCCCCACCACTGGGTTTTGTTAGACGACTTTGGGAGTGTGGGTGCACAGGCTTGCTGGTAACTTGTTTGTCGTCATTTTAAACACTAAAGTTCACGGGTTTACAATAAAATTTACTCATTTACGCGATATAATGTGTAATATTCTAAAGCTTACAAACTATTTTCAGAAGTTAACATACGATGATACGATATTGAAAAATATTATAATTAGGGAGGTAGGTTCTCGTTTTACTCATCTATCTATCTTAAGACTTCTTAAGATTAACCAGTACAGATTACCTCCAACCAGCTAGTCTGTTACTGTTAGTAGAACCCGATACCCCCTAGCAACTTTTTGGTTTACCACTCGGCTATCGCTGCCTTTTTGTTCATTGTTTCTATTTACGCGTTACGAGTGAAGAGGAAGCGCGTGAGT
This sequence comes from Euclidia mi, assembly GCA_944739405.2. Classification (NCBI taxonomy): domain Eukaryota; kingdom Metazoa; phylum Arthropoda; class Insecta; order Lepidoptera; family Erebidae; genus Euclidia; species Euclidia mi. The sequence goes on from OX123182.2 coordinate 120,747,062, forward strand.
TTTGTAAGGATAGAAGCAAGTGGCGTTCTATTGTCTCTGCCTACCCCGACGCGAAAAAGGCGTGAGTATTTGTATGTATGTTTCTATTTGGCTAGTAGGCATAGTATTGCGTCAAATGATACTAATTTCGGCGGTGGAGGGGTCAAAAACTTGTGTCTGTAATGTCCATAGGTATTATAATTATTATAACTAACTACCAAGAAATCTATACACATAAATAAAATTGGAGTGTCTGTTTGTCATATTATAATTAACCGATTTTTACTAAATGCATATGGATGTACGGTACATATACCGAAATGTAATTTTTTACCATTTTTGTCTGTCTGTCTGTCTGTTTGTTTTCGCTAATCTCTGGAGCGGCTGGACCGATTTTGCCGGGAAGTTCACTAGCGGATAGCTGATGTACCAAGGAGTAACTTAGGCTATAAATAACCGGGTACGCGAAGTAGTTCCCTCAAGACTCGGTTGAAACGCGGGAAACAGCTAATGGTAAATAAAATACCAGCTCGACATATTTTAGTGGATGGTAACGCCTAACGGTCAGTCGAGACCACACATGGGTTGCATTTAAAAAATGTATCGTAATAATATTGTTCCCATCGGGGAAAACTCTCACCAGAGCCCCAGTAAGACGCTGTCGAAAGCTCATCACCAAAATTGTATAGATGGTGAGCCTTTGTTCGCTAAAAAGATGGGTAGGTACTTAAAGAACCAGTCCCAGATTGCTGCTATGTACCACTCTGTAAATGGCAAACGGCATTTTTTTCAATTTCGGCGTACCGCAAGGAAGCTTTATCGACCCTACTCTGTTTAATAATAATAATAAGTAATAATTTTTTATTTCAGACGAAATCCACGTCACTGAATTAAGTGACTCAATAATATTTAATGGTAGAGTAGCCTCATATGCTTCCTATAGGAGGCTAACTAAATAAACATCAAAATTTAACTTGATTATGCTTGAGTATTATGTACAGTAAATATATACAAGTAACTTACAAGGTATAACAGTTGCAGCTGTCACTTCGTGATCTAAATGGATAAAGGATTTTGACTTTGACTTTGTCTATACCAACTATACAGCGTTAATAAATGGTAGAACTTGAAGTGAAACAAAACGAAATGCAGAAATACCTTACAAATAGTTATGGACTGGTTGAATAGCAATCTTCTCACACTAAACATTGTAATAACGAAGTACATAATCTTCCTTGGTAAATGGGCTATCAAACACCCTAATTTCAATAGGGAAGATGGTTGGAATGTTCCTCCAGCTTGGGACCCTGTCATAAGGCTAATGAAACCCAAGAAGGACAAAGTCACCAGAAGACCTAAGGACACTGTGAGCTCATTCTGCGTAAATAGTTACACCAGTAGATGAAAAATGTTCGGCTAGTAATAAATTAAAAATATAGTTTCTAGATCATTAGTTTCAAATGTAATAACTTAGTGAAACCAATACATCGCGATAAAATCCGTAAACTGTAGTTTAATTTCAATGTGTAACATTCGCGTAAACCCAAGAAGATACTATATTTGCGAATACTTGATAATAGCTATCCAGTTATTATAATTCGTTTTTACCATTTTTATTGGAAGCTGTTGATGTTCAAAAAATGATAAAAGAAAATAAAAGTTGTAGTAACTCGTAGACCTCCCTATTTCACATTGCTTTAAGAAAGCACCTAACAGTCCGAATCTATCTAAAGGTGAGAAGCGAAACATTGAGATAACACCTTACAAGTCTTTGATAGGAGTGCGTGTCTCTCTCTCTCCCATCGAACGAGCGGAAAAGCAATAGGAACACACGATTCTTATGTGATTCCTATTCTGAGAGGAAATTACACAGTACTTACTGTATTGTGTAATTTCCCTTGATGAGCCATAGGTACAAGTCTTCTTCTTTCTCTTCTTTCTCTTAGCGTTATCCCAGTTTCAATCTGGGGTCCGCTTACTAGTCTAACCGGATTTGGCTGAATATTATCTTTTCCACAGAGCGACTGCCTGTTTGACCTCCGCAACCCGAAGGGATAGCGATATTCCATGATTTAGACTAGTGTCAGTTTATTTTAGAAGGTACTGACGCCCTGTAACGACTGTCAAAGATCTTCATTACAACCGGGACCGACGGCTTAACGTGCTCTCCGAGGCACGGGACAAGTACAGGTACAAAAAAACGCCTATTATGCAACAGTTTTGTAATTGGTTCGCAATACTTATCCATAGTGCCTACCTATGGGTACTGTTGTAATTTTGAAAGGACTATGACTTAGCTCTGAGGTCATAGCAGAGTAAGTAAAAGATTCCAATATACATTTCCAAGAGCCATCAGTTCGTTTTAAAGTTGTAGGACTAAATCCTTTGTCGTGGGGGACTATACAAACATACAACTAACACCCAGAGTCGAAACAACAATTTATGGATCACACAAAGTGTTGTCTCGTGTGGGGATCGAACCCACAACACTCGGCGCAGTGTCAAGCGGCGACGCGGCCGCTTAAACCACTACGCCAACCGTGCAGAAAATGAAAAAAATATGAAAAATTCAAAAGTGAGAAGGCGGTCACGGTTGCATTACGTTGCATCTAGGTGGGAAAGGCTTATAGTCTAGGCGCGACTGGTTTTCATTGCACTCCGCCAGTTGCATTACTGCGTCCGTGCATTTAAGATGGTGCAACTTTTACGCGTGTTGCTTAGCTACTACCTAGTCGTCAATGATTGTGTACTAGCCAAAGCCCATGGATTACCACACAGGAGGAGAAATTACCAACAACAACCACTAACACCCCCGGCGATTTGTTTCATAGTGCTGTTCGTGATCGCCGTGTTTATATTTTTGTGTATTTGTGCGAAGTCTGAAGAAAATGTGGCTGATGAAACTCCAATGAAGGAGGTTAATGTGGAACAAAATTTTTGAACGAGCAGAATGTTTAAGTTTCGGAGTGTTAGTCTGTTACGGCTACAGTATTTAATGGTATTCATGTCTTATCTGCGTGTTTGTTGGTGCTATTTGCAAGGTGCATAGTAATCGACATTGGACTTTAGTTTTCTTCACTTGCTTGATAGCTGAGTATACTTACGCCCTTACTTGAATATCACATTGTTTTAAGTTAACAAGTCATTGTTGTAACTGAGGTAAGTACCTAATAGACTAACTAACTACAGATGAGAAGCAGATTACCTACTCTTACAAATCTACGTTAACTTACAACTTGGCAACTTGCCTACCTTGCTAAAAAGTCAAGAAAAGTTTCATTGAGCCACCGTCTCTCTCACTCATCGAACGAGCGAGAGGCAAAACAATAGGAACACAAGCTGTTAATTACCTAACGTCGATTTCTATCCTACGAGAATAAGTAGGTTGAAGGTACGTAAAGTATAAGACATACCTACTGAAACTAAGAAGTCTAAAAAGTTCTACTAAGAAATGCATTTTGTGCAATCGTTTTGTAATTTGCAATATGATTGCATTACGTCGATGCATCGAGGGGGGAAAGCCGACATGACTCATGGTCTGGGCGCGACTCACTATAGTATTTGACTGTGGTATTATATTATCTGTGGCGCGACTTGTTTTCGCTGCACTCCGACAGTTGCATTTCTGCGCCCGTGCGGCGTGCATTTAACATGGCGCACTTTATACGCGCGTTGCTTAGCTACCACCTTCTCGTCAATGTTTCCGTACTAGCCAAAGTCCATGCAGTGTCACACTGGATAACATATCACCACGGCAAACCTTCGGATGAACCTCTGTCAACCCCGGCGATTTGTATTATAGCGGTGTTGGTGATCTTTGTGCTTATATTATTGTGTATGTGTGCGTGTAAGGCTGAAGAAAATGCGGTCAAAAAAACTCCACGGAAGGAGGTTAACGTGGAACTAAGTACTTTGAACGAGCAGAATGTTTAAGTATCGCAGTGTTGAGAGTCTGACACGAGTACAATATTATATTGGTGTTGATTATTGTGTTCATGTCTCCTGTGCGTGATTGTTGGTGCTATTTGCTAGGTTCATAGTGATTGGGACCATAGTTTTCTTCTATCGTCCCTCCTCCATATAAACTTTAACTACCTATATCAAATGTCGTAGCCCACCGTACGCATGCTGCTACAGAAATACCTACATGATACGCTGATGTGTTTTACGTTACATACCTATCTATTAATGTATAAATTCTTTATACACCATTTAAATATTGTTGACGATTTGGAGACGATTTTACAAAAAAATGTGTGTTATTTTTAAATTTTATACCAAGTCAAGTGTCTACTTGACTTCCAATAAGACTGATGTTTATACGGTAAACTGGTAATTTGAGTCTTATAATGATGTGCACAAAGTTTTGTTTGAGTCGTGTGCCGAAATAATGTTGTTTGTATGGCAAGGCCGGTGCATCGAGAATCGAGGCTAACGCTCCCATGACGCAGTATTCATATAAATTCGCATGTAGGTACATATAGTACGTTTCGAGGCCATAATTATTAGGCGCTCGTATTTTCGCCATTACTTTGACAGTTGTATTGTAAACAAGAAACATAATATTATAATTTTGACTGCACGGTTGGAGTAGTGGTTTAAGCGGCCGCCTCGCCGCTTGACACTGCGCTGTGTTGTGCTGGGTTCGATTCCCACACGAGGCAACACTTTGTGTAAATCGCAAACTGTTTTTTCGACTCTGGGTGTTCATTGTGTCCGCTAATTGTATGTTTGTAAAGTCCCCCGCGACACAGGATTTCGTCCTAATGCGGGAGTTATCTTTCAAAATAAAAAATGTAATTCATTCAGAAGCTCATCCTTACAGTGGTTCCAATAACAACCTAAGCAGCCATTCTCAAAGTGTGGTCCGCGGAGCCCCAGGGCTCCGCGGACCACACACTAACAGCACTGGGATAACGCTAGGAGAAAGAAGAAAGATAATAATAATAATAATATTCTACCACATTCACACAACACCATCTAGTCCCAAACTAAGCAGAAGCTTGTACTATGGGTACTAGACAATGGATAAACATACTTAAGTATATATTTTTTTTTTGTAAATACATACATATTATAATTACATAGAAACACCCAGACCAAGACAAACATCCATGTTCATGCACACAAATGTTTGACTTGAGCTGGAATCGAATCCGCGACCTTCGGCGCGGCAGTCGTTTACACTCCCGCTACGCCACCGGGTCGTCCAATGACATAGATCAACATATTATTATGTGTACCTATATTATACACAAATATTACTATGTAAAGCTAATCTCGAATGCGTTCCTTTTGGGTGCCAACTACGACAAGACCCCAGTCTTAACATTATGCTTGCCTGCAGTGCCATATTTTTAGTAAATTCTGTACTGCGTTACAGATTTCTAATGAATTACCGATATTTCACATATTTTAGATGATATTACTGTAGTTAATGTTTTTGTCTTACACTGCCATGACACTTGACTTGAGTGAAATATTATTCGGCGTTTGGTACTTAATCGTGTAAAATTGATTGTAAGAAGACTACTAGTACTGAAATATTGTGGCGCTGTTGTATTTCAAATGTGTTGGATTAAAAATTAATTGGCTTAGGTACCAATTATACTTAAGAGTACTTAAGTATAATTGGTACCTAAGCCAATTAGGGATTAGGTAAAGTAGGTATACTTTCCCAAAAATTGCATATTTACACTTTGGCAGCAATGGCAGCAAGCATAGATTATACAGATGCAGCAAGTGTTCTGTAGTATGTACCTACTTACCTACCAAATACCAATCAATGAGCCAAACGCCGCGCTAACCTCAATGGCTAAATTTAGACTTTAGCTTCTCGAACATACATAATTATGTACATATTGTATATGGCGTCAGCCTTCGCGCCCGTCGCGCAGCCGAGGACGCCTCGGTGGTTTTAGGGTTTTAGTCAGTAGGCATAATTATGTTCTACCTTTTTTTCTATAAAAAAGAGTATCTTTTATATCTATGTTGAATGTGTCTTATCATAAGCTAAAAGTTTTGTTACGACGTATTGATGTTTATTGTAAGTACTTACATGTAGTTAGTTACCTAAGTAAGAGCTTTTGTACCAGTTAATATAAATATAAAAGTGTTGACCATTTGTTTACTGAGTTTTATTGTTGTCTTCCAGATAACCCTAACTGTATGGTGACCTGACATACAAATAATACCTAAGGTAAAGCCTCCTAATACCGAGGTAGTCAAAATCGGCTCCTAATTCCGAGGTATTTTTGTTTTTGTTCTTATCTTTTGAATATTTTTATGTAACTACTTAAAAACAGGATTCACTCATTCCATATTTCAAACTTGCTCACATACGCGAAGTTCGTAAGTGTAACCCCGGAGCAACTATAGTCTGTTCAAGATACGAAAAAATAAGAGGTAAACAAACAAACCAATGATTTTCAAACTTAATAGGTTAGCACGACAAGCGATCGGGATAACCCGACCTAATTAAAAATGCCCCCCTGTCATGCGAAATGGTTAATTTGGGTGTAATGCATAAGTTGACAGGATAACAAATACATTGACATTTTAGAATCATTGGCTTTTTAGGTTCTTTATCATGTAAAATAGTTTATTAGCATAACTAATACATTTAAAAAAATATTCGTTATAATAATTATGAACAATACAGGAAAAATTATAAATATGCTGTACCATTTATAAATTGAAGGGACAGGCGTATTTTTTAGAAACTAACTGAATCTTTCGCTTGGAGTATTTAACTTAAATCTACTTTTGTTGCGAAGGCGACATTAAAAGAACCATTTTATGGTTTGTTTACATTTTATTTTTTCGTATCTTGAACAAACTATAGCTAAAATCAACCAGTCTCTACCAACAGTATTATGTAACAGTATATTCTAATGTATGGTCTCTGCCACGGCGTCGACGCGAGTGGTTTTTTCATATAAACACGGATCCTGTTAGGTAAGTGAGCTCATTTTTTTAACGTAAGTTTTTGTTGTGATTTTAACATAAGGAGTTGAAGGTAAGCAATTTGTCAGTATTTTGTGTTATTTTACCTGCCATAATTATCAAAAAAAATACAAAACAATATACCACGGAGCTAGGGTACGTTTTTTAAGCGTAGTTCCTAATTCGGAGGTAGGTACCATCGGTAATAGGCTACATCGTATTCACTTTATTACTTTTAATACAATATTTTTTTTAATGAGGCGTTTGTTCATTTAAAATTAATAATATTCTTTCGAAGTAAAAGCCTAATTCCGTGGTATGTTTTATTGGATAGAAATCTTATTAAATGTTGTCTAACATGATCCAGAAAACAACATTTTCTTTGAAAGGCCTAAATAAGAAGTAGCTCTTTAGTCTAGTAAAATGTAATTATTTTGTACAGATTTTGACTGATATTAACACTTTTCAATCACAGAAATGTTGGTAACAGTAAGAATTCAATAAGTTATTTATTCGACCGATTTTTTATGGGTCGGAATTAGGATTACAAATTACAGGAATTTCTCCTAATTCCGAGGTAGGATTTTTGTATCCCGAGGTATACAGGTATATGTTAGGCTCTAAATACCAAGGGTATGCCTCCGTATAAGGATCTCCATAGAGCCTTATACCGAGGTATATGGCAACCAAAAATAGTAATTTAGGGTTCCTTAAACCAAAACTTTCGCGCCATATTATCGGAATCCTTTATACACGCGCCGGCCGCCCCACTACAATTTAGCGTTTGCGCTTAGCCAAATTTTGGATTATCTTGATACCTACCTATTTAGAACAATTAAACAATTTAGAATAAGTAAACTATCTACTTGAAATTTAATAAAACTTTTTAAAACATTTATTATATCTTAATATATAAAATCCTTGCGTTACTGACTGACTGACAGACACGCTACAGCCGAAACTACGCGGCGCAAAAAGCTGAAATTTAGCATGTATGTTCCTTGGGGACCGTAGAGGTGCACTATGACGGGATTTCCCGAAATTCTCACGGGATCGGGCAAAACGGGCAATTCGAATATATGTGCGTGCGAAGCCGGCAGCAGTTGCCGTCGACTAGTTTTATTTATAAACTCCTTTGTGACTAGAGTAGGAGCACATTTTCAAAAAATAGTACTACTATTTTACTATTATTATTGAACTTATCAAATTGCTGTACGGAACCAATTAACTCCTTTTTATTCTACCTCGGAATTAGGAACTGACTACCGCGGTATAAGGTTTCAAGCCTGAAAATACCTCGGAATTAGGGAAAATCGACTTTGCTATAAAACTATATTTTTTTCATGGATAAATCTTTTGAAGAGACACATAACAATGGAAGTTATACAAAATTTAATGTCCATTTCTGCTGAAATAATTTTTTTACATAGGCTAAAACATTTACAAATGCTTATTTTTCCTGCTTGCTTCCAAATGTCACGAAATACCTCGGTATTAGGAGCCTTTACCTTACTGTCCTATCACTGAAGAAGGTACCAATGGTACCTATATAGGAAGGGGTACCTACCTATTTAATTATTGGGCATAGGTACCATCAGGATCGAGACGGACGAAGTGAACGTAGTTAGTGAGTCGTAGGAATGGCAGGTGGAGTAGAATCTACATTGGTGACCCCGACGTGATCTCATTGATATTCTACTTACCTGCTTGCTTTGACTTCTGCTGCTTCGATGCTACTACGAGAATTACTTAACTATGATTAAAAAAAGTTTACTGACCTCTACATTGAACTGAATAGATAAGCTTATTATGCTAAGGCGTGTCTGCGATAGAGGTACATTCAATTAATCCAGCAAACAAGAGATCAAAAACTTTATTGATGGGCAATAATTAGCCCCTTTTGGGTTTTCATAATTTCTCTCTTATTTTTTATTCGTATGATACTTACCCATATCTAAGACTACAGAACAATGTTAAATCTGTGACCCATATATGAAAATTGCTTCATATAGTATTTTCTTGAGCTTACGAATGCTGTGCCACTGGCCACACTTTGATTATAAACTTGTATATTATCAAAGTTGTCATGGTTTAGTTTCCCGACTCACGGTGTAACTTCAAATGTACGCTGCGCGTCGATTCCCATTACCACGCACCGTGGGCATTAGACATTAAACTTAGGTCATTTCGAATAAGCCTACATTATAGCATAATAGTGTAGAATGTGTAGCCAGCGATGAACAAAATGCAAAATTGAAAACGCGGCTCCGGTTGTAGCTATAGCGCCGCGTCATCGTCGCGACGGCGGCGGCGGGAGGACGGGAGGAACGCCCCCATGACCTGTGAGTCCCTGTATGACTCATGGTGTGCACTCCGGGCGCCAGTTGTCTCCTGCACTGCGACAGTTGCAATCCTACGCCCGTGCATCCAACACGATGAAGCTCATCCGCGCGATATTTACCTACTCTTTACTCCATGTTTATGTTGTTTGTGTACTTGCCAAAGCCCATGCAGTATCGACCTACTATGGAGCAAGTCATCATAAGTACCATGGTGAATCTCCTATGTCGGATACGACGTTTATGTTAGTAGTGATGTTTATGGTTGCCGCGGCCATATTTGTGTGTCTGTGCGCTTGTGCGGAATCGCAAAAGAAGTCGGAAAAGACTCCTCTAAAAAGTGATAATGTGCAATAGAATACTTCGAACGAGTAGCGTTGGATGGAGGTCTACAGTGACTACTAATACGATGTTATGTAACACGTATATCTATTTGTGTGGTTGTTTTTGTGTTAACAAGTGATAACAGTGGGACTCAGTGGTTTAAATTCGAACGTAATTTATCTGATCGCCCTTTCTTCTTACAAACTTTCGTTCAGAACGGCATTTCATACTACATAATACCTAAGTACCTACGTAAAATGTACCGATCCGCTAATTGTACTTATACCACAGAATATATACAAGTACTAAAGTACTTATACAACTTTTTTTGTTTATGTATTTATTTATAGATTGTGTACAATATTGTTACTTAATGGGTGATACTAAGTGTAATTGTCTTTATACTGCTAAAATAATACTTAGTCCGGATCCGCGCACCGATCGCTCCGATAAATCGGTTAGAAGTGAGTTTGATAGAACACCAATCTCGTTCTCCTTCTTTATTTTGAAATAATACCTAATGAAACTTCTTGTAACTTATTCATGAACTTGACCATGTTGTTAGGTTGTGATAATAGGTACACTACTTACTTACCACAATTTCTAGTCAAATCTGAATCTATAAGTACCTACCTACTGCGTAGCAGATTAAAAATAATTTAGTAGGTGTAGGTAGGTAATTAGTAATTACTATTAAAAGAAATTAGTTAAAATATGTTTTACAGATTCGACTGCAGTTTATAATGAACACTGCCATAAAAAATATGTAACTAGGTACAAACAGTAGGTACCTATTTGGGGAGAAGTTTTTGGCCATTCTAGACGATTTTATAAAATCACACGTATTTTTTGTAGGTACCATCTGTCTCTTAAATAACGGCTTAGGAAATCTATTTTAAATTGAAATAATGACTTGCTTAGAATAATTACTTATGATGAATTTTATAGTTAATGTTCTTAAAAAATTAAAATCTGGGATTTAGTGGGTACAGCGGCAGCCGGCGATAGATAGGTATAGGTATGCAATGGACATCGTGTCCACTCTTGTGTACGGTAGCGAGTAGCGACAACATTGAGGCTGTGTCGTAGAACACTATCTACATCAATATGTAAATATCAATCACGCAGGCCATGTATATCCTTGTCCGCAAGGTTAAAGGTTCGTTTGCCTCCTTTATTACCTATAAGTAGGGCTAGGGGTCACGCGAACCCTGGCGCCGCGCCGCGGTAGTTTTAATCAGATGTTTTTTCTCAGTAATGTTTATTATTGTACCTACGTAGAACTCTGTACTTATCAATTTTAAATGTTAAACGCCTCAGCATAAGTCAACTATGTACGTTTTGTACAGTTTATCGTTACAATCATATTGATATTTTGGGTCTGGTTTCGAAACGCGTCGCCCGAATTTGAGGGTATTGGTGGTGTAGGGGGCTTAAGAAAGTTAGTTTTAATCCCCTTAAAGTAATTTTGCCTGCCGGAGTTGCGTCTAAATATTTTTAAATAATTTCCAAAAATTCTTCATTTAAATATGCAAATCGGAACGTAATTTTAGGTTTTATGTGAAAGTAACTAAATAGGTTGTATTAGGTTCTCTTTTGACCCTTAACCCGAAAATAGGAGCCCTGCGGAGCAGGGCTCCGTCAACCACAGTTTATTAAACTAGTGAAATCAATAAAAGCGATATTTAGGTTTTATGTGAAAAACGTGAATCGAACCGCAACCGCCATCTTGTATGAATTATATTGACAGGCTGACAGCTAATGTCAAATTTGTGCGTCATTGCTTTCGCGTACCTAGGGTTAGGTTAGGTTAGGTTGACCTTAGTTTATTAAACTAGTGTGAAGAATGTGGAAGTTGGCAGTGCCATACACACCGATGTTTGGAGATAAAAAAAAAAACCAGAGGAAACCAAGTAGGTATTTCCGGCAAGTGAAAATGGTGAGGGGTGGTTCCGAGACCTCGCTCCCTCCCATTGAATTATTACCTATCAATGCCCCCTCCCCACCCAATCACTCACAACTCCTAAAAAAAGGCGACGTATTTCGGAACCTTAACCGATATTTTAATTAAGAAAATTTAATTAAATATTAGTTTTTAAGAATAAGCTTTTGTATCAGTATATACCTAAGTATAAATGTGTTAACCATTTCCCGAGTTTTATTGTTTACTTCGAGATAATCCTAACTAGGTACCAACTATCTATTCTGTGACTGTACAATGGTGGCTCAAAGTATTTCTACAGTCAGAAAAAAAATTATTTCGCCCAAAATCCTATTCGAGTCGCATCACTACCTACTTTTGGATAATCTGGAACGCTTTTTCTCATTTTTCTCAAGTAAAACAGTTTTCTGCAGCTTCATAAACTGACCAATTTTCAATTATATAGGTACCTAAGTAATTACTTATTATCTTTATATTGTTCGTAATTGGAATTAGTAATTTTGAAGTAGGCAGGTACCTAACTATATGTATAGTTAGCAAATTTTCTGTATGAGATACCGTTAGCTCTTTGATTATTATTTTTAATTTCTATTCTTTTAGCTAAGTGTTGCTCGTCTAGAAATCTCACAAGATATTTAGGCTAACCAATAATTAATCGGGACAATAAAACCATTCAAAATCACTCAAATGTACCTATATCGACCTATGTTGCTCACTATATGTATGTACAAGCCCACGCAATTTAATCATTAATATGACTTTGAGCAAAGTCTATATCTGTTTGCTTTGTCACCATATTCTTAATATAGGTAGGTAGGTATAAACCAATATAAATATATGCTACGTCCGACGCAATGTTGTTACAATCGTCCCGAGGTCAGTGGCTTACTTATTTCAATAATAACATTCAATTAGGTATGTGTTATTTCCCCCCCGTGGGATCTCCACCTTGTCGTGGTGGGGGGGCTCAGTAACCGTGGATTGGTCAGCCGCGGTGAAGCTAAGAGGGATCCAGGAGGGGACGCTCCGCGTGGGCTTGGAGGGGCCTGCGCAGGATGCGTCCAACGGTGCGGGTGCGGGGGACAGTTCTGTCTGTCCCTCGCAGTCGGGTGCGGTCGCGGGAGGAGAGGCGTGTCGGTGTTGCGTTGCCGCGCGCCCTATCTGCCGCGACCAAATGGGGGCGCACCATTCGATGCGTCGCGGTGGGGCCGCAGAGGAAGAGGAGATGCGGTGTTGCGTTGCCGTCCTCCCTATCCTCTGCGGCCGCTGGGCGTTTTGGCGGCGGAGTCCAACACCTTAATCCGTCGCCAAGGGGGTTTTGTTCGGGGCCCGCCTGACCATCTGGCGGGCCAATACCCGTCGGAGGGTGGCGACGAGTGCTTTGGTGATGCCCCACCCTCCGACACACGGGTACATGGCGGAAGTCGAGGTGGTTTTTAGTGGAAACACCACATACTCCGGCTCTTATTTCCCCCAAGAGTCGGAGATCCGAAGGGATTTTCCACCTCGTAAAACAAAAAAAAAAAAAAAAAAAAAAAGGTATGTGTTATTTACGGACAGTTTCGCCGCTATCTAATGAGTTCCTGTTGAATTACCTACATAATTTGTCATATATGTATTTTTCTTTTCTTTTTTACGGACTCGCGCCTGTATCGCCGAAGGGGTGGGCAGAGGTGTAACACATTTCGCCATGAATTTTTAGGTCCCATGTATTAGAGCCTATTGCCGTTACCGGGCGCTTCACCAGACTCCGTGCTGCTACTGAAAATTCAGAAAAAGCCAGTAGGTACCAAGTTTTGCCCAACCCGGAACCTCCGATCAGCAGTTAGCATACGCTATCCACTGGATCACGGAGGTAGTCATAAAAAACGTGCCTATCCAGAGGCGGTGAAACTGGGCCTTACAATATACATACATACATAGACTCACGCCTGTTTCCCTGAAGGGGTAGGCAGAGGCATATTAAACGCCCACTTTTCGCCAGTGTTTTGATCCCACGTAATAGGTGGCGAGCCTATTGCCGCTTATTAGGATAATTTTGTTTGCCAGAGCCTCGTCCGTTGATCGGCAGGTGCACCACTTGCAGGTGAGGTTGGCTTTGTGTCCCTAAGTTCTTACAATATTTACTTGTGTATTATTTGGAGATGAGTATTCAGTATAGCAGGAATTAATAATAATCTTGACTCCAGAATTCAGAATAATTTATTCACAATTTGGCGCGATTTATACACATTATTTACAAATATGCTTAGCCAATCAAAACAGAGATAAATAAGAATCTTCGAAATAATCTTAATATATAAAATCCTTGCGTTACTGACTGACTGACAGACACGCTACAGCCGAAACTATTGGGCGCAGGAATCTGAAATTTGGCATGTATGTTCCTTGGGGTCCGTAGGGGGGCACTAAGAAGGGATTTCCCGAAATTCCCACGGGATGGGCCAAAACGGGTAAATTAAAAAAAATGCAGGCGTAGCTGCTGGCGTCCTCTAGTCAACCAATAAAATTCGAGCCTAATCGTCCAATCAAATTCGAGTAGAGTTTACTGAAGAAACCCGCTAGGTGGTAGGTACGTCGCGCGCGTTTTCCCGCGCGAATGGACGAACGTACATAATTAATTATAGAGGTCGCGTGTGCGCGGTGTGCGTGCCAGCCATTTGCTCCACCAGACGGCAGACCACCACAGAGTACCTTTTTATAATACGGGAACACAGAGGTTCAGCGACGATGTCATGTCACGCGGTCACGCGTCAGCTGGCTGGTACGGCGGGCGTCGACGTAATAATAATTTGAAGAGCGAAGATTGTCTTGAAATCGTCGTCAGCGTGTGTGTATCTCCGAGTTCGCATGAGAATTATTCCTGTTTCTATTGACGTCACAAAATTCTATATTTTTTTTCTTTTCGGAACAATAACAAAAGTCCTTGAACAGTCCTTGTCAGGACTATTATCTCTGTTTCTATTCAAACGTTAAGTCCTTTTCAGAGTTGTGTGTATCCATGTTTCTATTCAGGAACATTAAAAAATCACTGTAGGTACTGATAGGTATAGGTTAGCCACATGTAGGAAGTTCCTGCAGTTCTCTGTCTTGGTAATGAGTAGGTATATTATATTCAGACACAGAACCAAATAATCATGCTCATCAAATTGAGAATTGTTATGGGTGATTTGAAAATCAACCTCCAGCTCAGCAGTCAGGCTAGGTACTACGGAATGTGACTATGTGACCTGCCCCCTTAGCCAAATGACATTCGATTAACGATATCTCTAATCGCTACGTGCAAAAATGTATGGAAATGACATAAGCGTTCCTTATATCACGTGGACAATAAAGAAGGAATTCTTCATGTTGCCATGGCAACCAAACGTTAGCGAAAGTAGATATCAAAGCGAATGCCGTTTGGCTAGGCCCTCTGACACTTCTTTTCTTTTTTTAAGCAACTTCTTATAGTACCTAATAAATTTATATACTTACATTAGGTACAAACATATAACCAACGGCTACAATGACCACGCAAACTCGAAACAACAATTTGTAGATCACACAAAGTGGTGTCTCGTGTGGGAAACGAATCCACAACCCTCGACACAATGTCTATCATCCTATCCCTTTTCCCAACCCCAAGGGGCAGCAACGCACTTGTGACTCCTGTGATGTTGCTAGTGTCCATGGGCGGCGGTAGGTAATCGCTTACCATCAGGCCATCCGTCTGCTCGTTTGCCGCCTATTACTATAAAAAAAAGGAAACCTAGGCTGAGTTCAAACATACAGCTGCAGCCATTGGAGTACCGATATAGGTGTTAGAATGATAAAAGATGACATTAAGCAAGATGACTGACCTACTACGTGTTTAGGCATAATAGGGTAGTTTCCAGGGTCAAAATAATTACATTTTATTTAGTCCGTATTTTAGATTATAAAAAAATATTGGACACGTATTTTTTCATTTTTCGATTACCTAAATAAAAAATAACAAAGATATAGCCCATTAAAGTTACGTGTGACGTCATCTAGTGCGAAAAAATGCAGCACGGCGTGACGTTATACGTAACTTTAATGAGCTGTATCTTGGTCATTTTTGGTTTAATTTACAAATAAAAAAATACGTATCGCTTATTTTTGAATAATCTAAAGGATGGACTTATAAATGTTTTTTGTCAACTTGCCTATTCCTATACACGGAATCTTTACCACAAAAATAACACCCAGACTCGAATCAAAAGTCTGTGGATTAGACAAAGCATTGTCCCTTGTGCCGGGTCATAGGGACACACATCACCGCTCTACAAGGAACCAATGAATACAGATTTACATAGAAGCGCAGTTCTTAAGGATTTCGTGTGCAGATTCCAAGTGGAGACTGTCTGCAGTTTAGTTCGTAGTTGCGCTGCCGTCGTTCTCCATCTCTCTTGCTCTCGTAGTTAAGATACACAGGAGGAACGTTCGTCTCTCTTGCTGTCGTAGAGACAGCTGGTACAGCGCGACTGCCACGCCGCCAAGCGGCAATTTGGGTCACAAAAAGCTTGTCTTCAGAGCGCCCATAAGAAATGCGCCTCTATGTAAATAACTGAGCTCTTTGATGGAACTCGTCCACCGCTTCGCAAACCAAAGTTTTTAAAAAACTCAAGTACGCAAAAGTATAGTGCTGTGAACTGATCTTGTGGGTGGCTTACCAGCTTCTAAGACCTTGGAAGACAATACTGCACTGCTCCTGCTATCGAAGAAAACACCCTAAGCAAACTCCGTCATCCCTTGTAAGTGCCTACCTCACTCCAAGCCTAATTCGCTGCGCCCCCAATTTCCTGGTTAAACCCACTGTTACATAAATAAAACAACATAACATACTTGTGATCGTTTATTAAATGATTACAATATTGCATTGTCAGTAAACTTTATATGATTCATCAACAAAACAATTTTGTGTCAGATGAGCCCACACTGCGGCAGCTTTGAAAATCAATGTAGCACGATATACTCAATATATTTAATTTCAATCTTATTACTAAATGGATGATCAGGCAACTTGCTCTTTACAATATATAACGGGCTTCGCACAGTTGAAACGATTCGTGTCCAAAAAGTGGTAACAGTGCGAAGCTTGTTAAAGTTTATTAAAATAAGGCTATTATTAGTTTTAAGTCTACCAGAATTGTCTCGATGTAATTATTGCTACGAGAGCGAGATTACAAAAGGTATAGGTATAAAGAGGCAAGTCTACAAATGCGGGTAGTTGCATGATTGGAATACTCGAACATAAATTACTACAACTGATCGTCTTGTGCCTTGAAAATCATAAGTTTATTTTCTCTTATTACTTTTCACACCTATACTTTTTGTATTACAAACATTATACTCAGTTTACAATAGCATTATCTAGATGGCGCTGATTTACATCTATAATTTACATGAGTTATTACTAGATGGCGTATTTCTCAATTAGTTGCCCGCCTAAATTCTTTACATTCTTTCTGAATAACGATTTATAACCGAAATGTGTGCATATCTTTAAATGACTGGGTTAAGTTAGCTTTAGTTTTGATTTTCTTCAAATGGTAGAGCCTTGATATGTAGGTACTTTATACTTGTAATTAAGAAGACTGAGCGCTAAGCAAAGTACATACTACAGAGCTATGATCACAAACTTGTTTTAGTAGTTATATCTTGTGCCTTAGATGTTGCGAGATATTTTTTAGAACATTATTCTAATATAAGCGGCGATAGCCCAGTAGTGTACGTAAGGGACTGCCGAGAGGATGGTCCCCGGTTCGATCCCCAGTTATAGGTCGGTTCACGAAAGATGACCACTGCGCAGAAATCATTTTTTAGGTCTCCGTGGAGGTGCGGGGTGAGGCGCGGGTGGAGTGCCAATGGCGTGGCTCCGTTCTTGACGCATTCCCTAAATGCGTCAAGAATGGAGCAACGCCATTGGTTCACGAATGTACATATGCGCGACGGCCGCCATTTGTGGTCAACTTTCGTGAATTTACCTATACCTACCTCGGGCACACACCACTGACTTTTCGAAGTTATGTGAGTATTAAAATGTTAATTATCGCTCGCTTAACAATGTGCCCGGTAGATGGCAATAGGCCTACCCTCTATTACATTGGGACCGAAACATAACTGGCGCAATGTGGGTGTGTAATACACCTCTGCCTAACCCTTCGGAGATAAAAGGCGTGAAGTTATGTTATTATCCCAATATTCTGTCAAATATGGGTAGACTATTAAACAAACTCCAAGCTCTAAAACTAAAACTCTTGTATGCTCCCGGGATTCCGTTAGGACAACGATGATTCTTCAGATCATCAGAATCATCATAAGCCCTTTATACGGTCCCACTGCTGGGCACGGGCCTCTTCTCACTATGAGAAGGGTAAGGCCATAGTCCACCACGCTGTCAAGTGCCGGTTGGCAGACTTCACATGTCTTTCGCGAACATTATGGTGAACTCTCAGACATGCAGGTTCCCTCACGATGTTTTCCTTTACCGTTTAGCAAGCGATAATTAACAGTTTAATACGCACTTAACTCCGAAAAGTCATTGGGGCGTGCCGTGGATTCGAACCCGAGACCCTCTACGTAGCAGTCTGTCGGTCTCTCCACTCAGCTATCGCTGCCTCGATCATCAGAATGGTAAGTTAGAATGCCAACGCAACTTATGTTGTTCCTCAACAAGAACAAGAGCAATTTAATAAGGATAATAATTCATCATTTATGTCAGTATAATAATTATAATACCTTTGGAGTAATACATATATACAATAGTCTAAGAGGTAGGCGGAGGTATATTGCTACAACCACTTTTCGCCAGATTAATTTTAGTCCCACGTAATAGGGGCGAGCCTATTGCCGTACCGGGCACATTACCAGACTCCGTGCTGCTACTGAGAATTTCCTAACGAAAAAACCCAATAACACTTTGCCCGACTCGAGGATCGCAGACCTCCCAATCCCACGCGCACATTTATGCCGCGAGACCAAGGAGGCAGTCCTCTGCTTGGAGTAATAACTATATGCGATGTCAACTAGTCCTAAAACTGTTTTTAATATTTTTTATCCTCGCAACATCTACAGACACAACGATAACACAATATTATAAATAAGACAGTTACAATTTCATGATTTGATTTCACAATGTGCCGTGTAAAAGTAAACTTATGTAATACAGGGTTAATAAATAAAAAGTAACGCTTAGAAATGCATCAGGCATTGATTCGAGACGAAATAGCTGCTGGGTAAGATCGTTTCAAGCTTGTTCATGACTCCTCAAGTTGTCCGGCTGAAAATCTGTGAATCCCATGATTATGCTACTAAGGGACTTCGAAGGTTACCGCGGTTGTTTTACTACGAAATTCAATATTCGATCTATAGCTAGATCTGTAGATTTTAGATTCGTTTTTGACATATGCTTCATACAAAATATGTCAAACACGAATCTCGAATCTCAAAATCCTTGTATGGATCGAATATTGAAAATGGCCGTTAGTGGGCTCCCCGTAGAGGAGATAACACTGAGGTTAAGACCGTAATTTGAAAAAAATCTCATATGAAGACCAAAAGTCTCAAATTGTGTATAATATATGTATATAATACCAACAGACTGCTATGCAGAGTGTATCGAAAATAGTCGTTCGATCTGAAAATACATTCAGCAACTCGACAAGCGAATCTGAAATCTATTAACGCATAATATGATAATTTTCTATATCTCATCATCATCAGCATCGTCCTAGCGTTATCCCGGTTGCATCCAAGACTCCTCGCCTTGGAGCCCGAGGTCCGCTTACCAGTCCAACCAGATTTGACAGAATATCAGCTTTTCCACAGAGCGACTGTCGTCTGACCTCCGTAACCCAAAGGGTCAGCGATAGTCCATGGTTTAGACCAGTATCAGTTTATTTGTGGGTACTGACTCCCCGCCACGACTGTCAAAGATCTTCATGACAGCCGGGACCAACGGTTTAACGTGCTCGCCGAGGCACGGGGCAAGCGATAATTTAACAATTTAATACGCACTTAGCTTTGAAAAGTCATTGGTGCGCGCCGTGGATTCGAACCCAATACCCTCTACATAGCAGTCTGTTGGTATATTCACTCGGTTATCGCTGCCTATGATAATTTTCTATATCTCTAAACCATAGAATATGGCTATCCTTTTGGGTTGCGAAGGTCAGCCGGCATTCGCTCTGAAGCAAAGCTGATATTCTGTAAAATCCGTTTAGACTAGGCTTGGATGCATCTGATGAAGATCATCGTTTTCCATAATTATACTATTCCATTACTGACCATTATTATGTACCACGAATGTACTAAAGTTCGTCAACAAGCTTCAAACGATCTGAAAACACAAATATTGTGCCGTAATTTTCTTATTTTGTTCACACACACGTTTTAACTTAACTTACACAACTAAATACATATACGGTTAATTTGTTCGACATATGAACATGAGGGATACATACTGACAAAATGATTGGATAGGACGGACAATGTAGTTATTAGCTGCCAATATTAAGAACAGAAACACATGGGCTAAGATTTTCAGAAGATACAAAGATTATTTTTTTGTAGAGGGCGCTTGTAAGCGCGGCGGGTCAGTCCTGGTAGGATGGCATACAGGTATATGCTGTGAAGATCACGGCCTGATATACCAGTGCCATAACGGCACGGCTGCAGCACGGCGCTGTTTAGAAAGTTGAGGTTAAATAACAGCACACTATAAGCCACCGGCGCAGAGCAGTAGGCCTTTTAATGGCAAAATGTATGGAGCAGCTGTGTTTTTTTTTTGTAATTTTGGCAATGGCTCGTTACAAAACTGTCCGTAGTGAATCAAGAATACAATCATCCCCTTCGAGTTTTGCACTATACTGTGATCCGTTGTAAATAAAAATTACTCTAACACATGTGTTTCTGTTCGTGTTACAATTTAGATATATATTCTAAAGGATTTAACTTATTTTCATAAATATTGATATTGGACTTTCCACAAAAGAATTCTAAAGAAGAAAGATGACTCAATTATAAAATATAAAATATATTTGCTAATTAATATAATTTTAGTGTTAATATTAGTTAAAATTATTAAATTAAATACAATTAATGTGATAAGGGAAGCGTTATTTAAGTTTAAAAAGAGAATATCAGTCATATGTTAAAATGGCGGTGAGTTTTCAAATATAGAACCTAACTAGATAGATTTATATTTTCTTTTCTTGTCTCTTTGACTTCGAATATAAACAATCTTTTTCGAGTTTGATTGACGATTTCATAGACTAAAAATAAATACATACCTAGGATACAAACAACTTAAAATTAATTTGTTAGAGGTATTTTTAAGAAATATGATTACCGTATTGAATTTCCTTAAAATAAATATAAAATTAAAATTGTGCATTATCAACAAAAACGGGTAAACTAATAAACAAAAATGAGCAAACGAGGCCAGCCGTGGGACCCAGTAGCTACACTTATTCTAACATATACAGCGTGTTACAAAAAGGCAGGCTACGTAAAGTTCGTTCCTTAGATAAAGGAGCCTCGAAAATTAGTTTAACGATTGCTATTTTTTACGAAATAAATTTGTTTTAATACTGGTCCTTTAATGTTTTTGAGAAAATATAAATATTATAATATTTCTTTGTAAATAATAATTTGCAACTATAAAAGCAGAAATCATGTGAGTTCAGAATTTACACACGGACATTTCAGTTATGATTATCAAAACAGTAAGGCCTCCCTCACATTAATCATGAGCGTGGCTCCGTTCGGCGTGCGCCCGGCGTTCACTTTGTACTACAGAGTAAACGCCGAGCGCACGCTGGGCATACGCTCGACGAACGCTGACGCCCAATGTGAGGGCAGCCTAAAAAAGAGACATTAGAAAAAATCAACACTCATGTTAAATTCAAAATAATTGTTGTGGGTAAAAAATCTATTTCATTTGGCTGGCCACACTTTTTGTTATATTATGCAATACGACCATTAACCTGACTTTACCTTCTTGTAACACGCGTACGTATCCGCAACTCAACCGTATCAATTCGTATATAATTAATAGGCCCGACATTTAATAAAATATTTATTTCTCGTCACCCGACTTAGTTCAACGTTTAGAGTCCTTACACACCACGTCTTTTTCAAGCGGCGTCCACGCGCGTCGCACGTCACTGTAACGCGATGTCATTGCCGCCAATTTACCCATTCATACGTTCATAAAATTGAATTAATTTATAAATCACAAATATAGGTACATGACATCTTATTTTGGTACATAGAAGTTTAAGAAATACTATATGTAGTCTTGTGGCATGTAATTAAGTACCTTTTTCGATCACGAGCACGCTCGTTTGTTGCTCGTGCGAGCGCTTTACTTTACAAGGGGAGTTGCTCTCGCGCGTCTGTAGCACGCTTCTTCTGCTGACAACGATGTAATCGCCAGTAATCTACCTCTTTCAAGTCAGCAGCGGCGAGACCGCGCGTCGACGGCGCGTGAGAAAAACGTAGTGTGCAAGGTCCCTTACTATCTATAGAGAGCATCAAATACTTACAACGTATATTACAAATAGGTCACTAGTGGTAATTCTCGTAGGCGTTTAAGCGATCGTGTTCTTTGACTGACAGTACGGTTCGTATCTTAAGTCTCAAGCTAAAACAATAAAAATATTTGTGAAGACCAAGTACGGGTATGTGCCGAAGCTCCTAATTCTCAGAGAGGGCGCTGCAGGACAACAGTCATCCCGTGACTACGGCTGGTGTAGGTAACCCATGACGAAACAATTTTTTAATCAATTATGCGATAAAGACTTATTACACAAATCGTTTCAGTACGATAATTCAAGACATAGAATTTTGTTATAAAAGACTGGTATGTATGTACTGCTTAGGACCAGTTTCGCCACCGTCCCATAAGTAGGGTTTAAATTATCTCGCAGATAACATCATACAAATTAAATGCCGGCTATAAAATGAGTCTTAGTATTTAAACGTTGTATTTAAAATCTTTTAACAGTAGTGTCAGTCAAAAAACACTGCCACATATAACTCGCAGCGGCAGCGTGTATGCGTTCTTTGATCATGTTATATCTAAATATAATCTATTCTAGATAAAGCTTAGTAAAAGTCATGTTCTTTATAAATGCTCAACTTTATAATACAGTATGTTTCTTTATCTCTGTTTTGGTTAATATTTTAAAAGCAAATGAAATAATAATAAATATATTAAATTTACATATAGGCATATGGTGGATAAATTGTATGTTTTCGTTTTTATTTATTGCTATTTTAGTAAATATTCGCGTTGGAAGTGGTTTTCTATGGTCATGTTAAATGTCTAATGATGAATGATAATAATTCTGACGATTTTATAATAATTGCACATATTTATGTATCGTATCTTTATGTTACAAGCGTGATTTAACCACGTTACATTCGCACGCCCATAGGCCACCACCCTGAGCTAAAGTTAACATCTCTTCTATACGTTGAGTAAATATTTTCTATTTTAGGACTTAGTTTAACGTCGTAAGACAAAAACACAGTGGATCCTTTTGATTTTAATTTATAATAATTACCGATTACTATTTCGTTTTACTTCCATCGGATTTCAGGGACGACTTTATTATCGAATCGTAGCAATTTTAAATTGTAGTCGCTCCTGTACATGCGAAATTACTTAGCTCATAATTATCACAATGCATAGAAGAGACATTAGGCAAAAAACGCGAAAGATTGCACATAAAATAAACAGTTACAGAAGCGACACTCCTGTGTCCAATCACTTAGACATTCTATGACTCCGTCTCAATATTAAACGTTAAGGTTTATAATGCTCTCAGTATATACTATTTACAATAAACGCTATCGGGGTCTAAGTTCCACACTACAATCTCTAGTCTAGGCACTATTAGTTGTATATTACAAATGCGTAGAATACGATAATATCTAATAATGAGGCAGATATATGCCAAACGTATTAAGAGCACGATACGATAGCAGCCATTATTATACAGGAGACTTGCCTACACTGCGTAATAGTTTATTGTTAAACATTACTAGTTTTCATAGTTTGTAGGAACGTAATAATATCAGTTGCTAAGCATCCCTATGAAGCTGATGACAATACGGATGCACTAGTGAAATCAGACTTTTAATGGAATATCAAAAACAATCTCGTCCTATGGATTTTGTATAAAACTAGAGGACGCCAGCAGCTACGCCTGCATTTTTTTAAAATTTTCCCCTTTTGACCGATCCCGTAAGAATTTTGGGAAATCCCTTCTTAGTGCACCCCTACGGTCTCCAAGGAACATACATACCAAATTTCAGCTTCCTGCGTTCCTAGTTTCGGCTGCAGCGAGTCTGTCAGTCAGTCAGTAACGCAAAGATTTTATATATTAAGATATGCACTCAGTGACGTCATAATTTTTGCTGTCAAGTTATCATTAGCAATAAAAATGTCAAATTGAGTATTAACTTAAGTTGATAAATTAAACTGACTTTTAAGTAGATAACGATACTTATATGTATATATAAAATCCTTGCGTTACTTACTGACTGACAGACAAGCTACAGCTAAAACTATTAGGCGGAAGAAGCTGAAATTTGGCATGTATGTTTTTTGGGGACCACAGGGATGCACTAAGAAGGGATTGTCCGAAATACCCACGGGATCGGGCAAAATAAAAAATATTGTGGGCGTAGCCGTGGGCACCCTCTAGTATAATATATTTTACTAGCCGGAATGCTTCAAAGACATCAAGTTTGGCTTATAAAAATGATTCCGTCAGTTCCGTCACGCGTCAAGGCAAGTCTCCTGACATTAGTGGTAGCGTTTCTTTACATGCACACATTGACGTCGTAATACAAGCGTATAACACTCACACTTATACGAGTGATTGTTTTTTTATTGACATAGCTTCGAATTCAATTTATGTGCGTTTGAATTTCGTACACTAACTAATTGTTCGTTACTTGGACCTCACATATTATTCTTCTGGCATATATTTCATTATCCAGATTTCTTTAATGTTAATGAAGATATTAAAACATGTGCACAAAAAATCTCATATAAAAGAAACCTTTTCTTAACCCCTCGTATGCTGGGTTACCAGACATAATTAAAATCTATTGTGTCTCGTGCAGATCTGCTCTTAAGCATACGAAAGGTTAACAGAATTGTTAAGAAAACTTTGAGATTTTTATACATGGCAAGGTTTATACCCTTAAAAATAGGGTTGTTTCCAACTAGTCAAATCAAGCACTTTTAATGAAATGTCAAAAACGACCTTTGCCAAGGGTTTTTAATGAAATATGACGTAATGAAGTCATAGTGTTTTGCTGTCAAGTAGAAATTTATTATCAATAAACTGACGATAAAAAATGTTCAATAAAGTTTTAAGCTTAATTTATGAATTAAACTACTATTATTTTGACATGTTTCACTAGATAAAAATAGTTGTACAATTTATTTCACTTGCAGGAAACTTCCCTATTATGAAAAGCAAATACCGGATGTAGTCATTGACATTCGGCCGGAAATGTCTAAATGGTTTTAATTCGAACCGTCTTAAGTGTGTTCGTCTTAAGTGCCAGTAGTATAATACGGGAGGCCACATATCTCTTTCGAATTTTAATTCCTAATGTAAATTTTATTCTTCCATCACACAATTTTTCTCGATACCCATCAAGATTATTTAACATAATATATCCTCTCCAATACGTATATTATTTAAAATCTAACCTTTAACTAAAGCGATATACTATTTACAGCTAAAATTACCAATTGGCCGTCGAAATAAAAAACAGAACGAAGTTTTAATCCGACATTTTCAAGATTATTTACTATAATTTATATATTTAGTTTAGAATATTCATATATTTTTATATTAATCCTATTTAAAATGTGTTATTTGGGAATGAGGAAAAACAAAAGCGTTCATAGATTATATTGTGCTAATGAAACGAGCAATTCACTTCACTGATGATTATTTTTGGAAGTGGCAACATTCGAGGTAAAATTCTAGTGACACCGACTGAAGGACGCTGTGTCCAGGTCATGAAATAAATTAATAAAAAAAAAAAATTCTAGTGACATCCGAATTGGCGCCAAAAAGTTTTGTATGACATAATGTCTCTTATTTTAAATGAATACAGACACCGGCGCATCCATGACGTTACAATGTCCATAATCAGAATGATGTATCGATAGGAGTCGAATAACGCTCCAATTACAATAAAAAATATCAATAGAGCGATATTATCTATGGTAAGTATAATGAATATCAAGAGTTTCTTTGTTTATTTAATCTCAGCAACTTCGAGTGGAATACTTTCTTTTAATGGTTGACCAGCTTAAGTAAGTCTCTCTGGGAAAAGCTTATATTTTGTCAAACCTACCGACTAGAAAGCGAACCTCGGAGTCTAAGGCGAAAAGAAAACCATTTGAGATTTTCCTTCGCTCTCTGAAAACCGTATTTTCTCATTAGCGACGTTATTCGATTCCTTTGTATTTTTTATTATTTTATAATAGAGAAGAACTTCATATGAACTATTCGTACAAACTTTGATCATGATTGGCCAATAACAAGTTTGGTTTTGTTTTGACAAATATTTGCAAATGTTTGCCAAATATGGATAACAAAGTTTCCTCAGATACAGCAAAAAGGTAGATAAAGGAGACCTTATATTGTAAGTGAAGGAACACATCTTAGCAAATGCACACAATCATACCGAAAAGTAAAATAAGGTAGTTATTTCACTGTAAATAAAAAACTGAACCACCTTTTTTTTAATATAACTAACAGAATAAAGCTTCGTATTGACCTGTCTTTTTCCTGGATTTTCGTGTTTTGCTCCAGTGGCAATTTAAGGCACCTTTCGAGTACCGAGGACATGAATTCATGTCCTACAAAAAAGTCCCCTTGTTTACCGACGACATGAATTCATGTCCAGATTCCGTCCTTCAATCTATGACGTTTTTTACGCTGATCTAGTACATTTTATCCATTATTTCAAATATCATTGTATTTTTACGAATCATAGATAGCTCTGAAACCTTCTTCTGATCCAATTTGATGTCAAATTAAAAAGTAAAAGGACATTTCATTTCAATGCGCGCGAAACTGAGTATTTTAGCAAATGTTTGCCATTGAAAAGGAGGAATTATTATAATGGATACATGCATATTTTTAGTTTTAATTGGAAAACCCATATTATACAGAACATAAAAATACAAAAATAAAGAAAAAAATATTTAATTTTCAATTATAATACGCTATAATTGTCGATAACACCGGTATTCTAAGATCCATTCAAAACAGAGAGCTACACAAAACTAAATATACACTAAAATGTTATTATTATAATTTTTTATTATCGGCTATATAAGTGGGTTTCAAGAAATTATAACTCGAGAACTCTTGAAAACATAAACAAAGACCTCTCAGAGCGATAAAATTCAATGAAAGGTTAAGGCATCCTTTATCTATCCTTTTACTTGGTCTAAGACAGTATCATAAATATAATTATAATACACATTGAATATCGTTGTTTCAGAAAGTTATATGATTTATAAATACACTAGTTCACATTAAACCCCTTCCACATAATTCATAGCTAAAAATAAAAAGCTAATAATCTCATACAGTCTCACAATCGAATTACGTCACTGTGGACGCTTAAATAATAATAATAATATTTAATTTACAATAAATAACATTAGAGATACACTGATATATTTTTCAGATCATGGATAGTTTTTATTCCCCTGTACCAATAAACTCCGTTTATTTTACTTTGTGTCGCCAGCTATATATTCCAGAGATATAGATTTTGCTGTCGAAAATATTGAATTTCACAATGTTTTTTTGGTACAGGGACCTTTTAGAGAGCAACATAAGTTGTATTAATGTAATTTTGATTATTCCATCAAGAGATTCTATTGATATTGGCATTGGTTTAATTTTGAAACCACAAAACTGCTTTGAGACCTTGCCTAGTGCAAGGCCTCAAAGCAATTTTGTGGTTTAAAAATTCAAATTCAAGACAGGCTCAGATCGATCGAAGAAAGTATTCGTCGTTCCAAACATTTCATATTCAATTTAATGCTTTAGTTTAGAATAGGCGTCAGTCATAGTCGGTGATTCTGGAGCTATGTATTTTGTGCCTTATGTCTGCTACTTCAGAGTCTATTAATAATTCTTTACACTGCTTATTTATTAACAATCCTTAAATATTAAATGCTTTCGTGATTTTCCAAATTATAGTACGTTAAGAATTTGTACTACTAGGTACAGTATTTAGCTTACAAAGCGACATTCAAGAGGTATTGGTACATGTACCAAATTGTTTGGCTTTCAAACTTTGGTAAATTCTGGTTAGAAAACTGTTCTACATTTTTTGTTTTGGTGCTTTTAGAGTACATGTCAAAAATCATT
Organism: Euclidia mi; assembly: GCA_944739405.2. NCBI lineage: Eukaryota > Metazoa > Arthropoda > Insecta > Lepidoptera > Erebidae > Euclidia > Euclidia mi. Next base: position 120,775,030 of record OX123182.2, read on the forward strand.
TCATATTTTTTTAAAAGGCTTCAAATCAATCTACCCTCAACATGATCAAATTGATGACGAAACTTAGGTAACCTTGAAAACGAATCTTCCATTCTTTACAACTATTTGTATATTCATGTTTGGTATATATTATTAATTGCCTGTCGCACAGTGATATAGTGTTTTTTTTTACTTTCCATACTTGGTGATACAGTAATGTACCTCATATATATATGCTTTATACATGTAGCTGTAGTGGTGGTAGGATGTCTTACCTCTTAAGGTCACGCTTTTTCTGAATTAGTCTCTTCGCCGCCACTCCGCTGGTGTCTGCTGTCCCTTACTTTAAAATCTTGGTGATACGGCAATATACCTCTTATATATCTTCTATACCTCGGTGTTGATTTGATGGTGGTATGTCCCACGTCGATGGTGTGTTGCTATGATGTCTGGGTGTGTTGGTGGGCTCAGACCTCGGTCCCGCGCAGGTTCCTCTCGGCGTCGAGCGTGACGTCCTCTGGGCTGGCGAGGTCGGCGCGCAGGCGCACTCCGCGCCCCGTCAGCGTCCAGCGACACGCCGCGCGACCCGACACCCTGCAACACGTTACAATGAGCTTATTACTCACGTGCCAGATTGTATAAGATATTGTTACGAATGGCGATATTTGAAAATAACGCCATCTATCGGTGAATGAGAAAACTAGAAGAGAATGGATATATCGGTAGTTTAAAGGTATTTCATCTACTCTCTACTAGATGGCGTTACTGTTTGTTTACTCGAAGTATCTATTATGTTTCGACTGTTACGAGAACATTCTCGGTAAGACTAGAAATTACTAGTTTGTTATCCGGCCGGTATAAATACCGCGTGGACGAGCGAATCGAGACAGTACAATTGAATAAGCGGAGCGATCAAGATCAGCGAAGGATCTGAAGAGTCGGAAGTGTTTAGTGGTGTGAAATAGAGTTTTCATTAGCGTGTAATTAAGTGGCATATTGCATTTAATTTATCATCGAACCCCAGCTCGTAACAATATTATCCGTGCGCGATAACTTGATACTCGTTTGGATTGTAACTCGCTTCCTTTTTTACTTCCCCTCAAGCCTTCGCGTTGTAGTGCAGACAACGCTATTTTGTTTAGCAACAGTTTTTCTAAAGTTTTTCTGTATTGTATAAGAGAAAGGAGTAAATAATCAGATGACGGGCGACTGAGAAATATGGAAGCGAAAGACGTATTGAGCGGACCCCAAATAAATTGTGACTGTGACATCCCCGCACTCAGGTCTCAACTTATTGCGCACTGGTAGTGCTCGTTGATACTGTGTACTCTGCAATGGCTGGTTGTTTGAAGATGGATGCCGAGTCTAGCCTTCAGAGGAGGCGCCGTCATTCCAAAGGTACCAGGAAGTCTGTCAGAAGTCTCACGAAAGCAAATGTAAACTATTCCAAGAGGCCCTTGTTGAAGAATATATAATTGTATGTCTAGTGTAGGTATCCACTGTTTTGCGTCTTCGTGACTCACTTGCAGGGCCCCGTAGAATATCAGTGCCAGCGAGTCCGGTGTTATGCTGAACGGGGTCCCATTGTTGCCACGACCTGGCCTTCGCGTGATATTATGTAGCTGTTAACGATGTTATTGTTTCTTTTATTATTTTTTTTAAATTTGTGTGTACCTTTCTTTTACCATGTAATTTGTCTGGTTGTGGCAGAAATAAATCATTTTTCATTTCATTTAATTTTTCAAGAATCCAGGGTCGCTGGTGGCTGTGCCCCCCTTTGCCTTGTACCTGTGCGGCGCGGCGTCGCTGTGCGCGGGGGAGGGGCGCGGCGTGGCTGCGCGGGGCTCGTCCTCGGAGGGCGAGCCCTCACTGGGCGCGCTGCTCGAGCCCTCAGAGCTGCCGCCGCCGCGGTAACGCTCCACCTCACCCTCCTCTGTAACATTACATATATACAAGGTGTAAAAAGACCCTTAACGAAAACTGAAATCCCATGTTCTGCAAATCAGTACAAATATTTTTTACTTCGGCACCATACATGGGAAATTACTGGTTCAGGAGATATTGAGGCTCAAAGTTAGTATGGAATTTCTCTAATTAGGTACAAAATCGATGCATTTACCCCGCCAATATGTTCTTTAGATGTTCTATAACCCCATGGATAACAAGGTATTTCAAGCATTGCACGCGCGCGCTTTTAATTGCGGTTTAAAAAATGTAAAATCTCAAAAAAAAAAACCATTGCCCAGGTATTATTTTTGGTTAGTAACTTGGCAAGATGTCCACAACGAGTAGACTTCGGCTTGGTGATGGGTCTTGTGACACCCTGTATACTCACGCGTTTTTCACATCACGGTAGGCAGAGACAACGAACGCCACTTGCTTCTATCCTTACAAACCTCACGCGCCTCCTCAATACATTGAAATTATTATAAGGTCAAACTTTTATACGGAAAAAATATTTGCAGCAGACTATCTGGATTTTTAACAAACCTTTGACACCGCTACTCATATTTCCTTAAGAGCGTTTAATCCGTCGGAGGCGATTTTGCGGGTTTTTATTGTTCTATTACGTTACGGATAAATAACAATTAATGGAAAAGATATAGAAATTATGAAAGTTCAGTTCTTTATCAAGAGAGTGCTAAAGAAAAATATATGGGTTACTATAGTAAATATTTTAAAACGGATGAATTTAAAAAAGTCATTTTCGTAATTTCTGTAGTTTAGGCCAGCATTAATGGTCGCTAGTGCTATGAAAACTTATCGTTCTATAATTCTGTAAATGTAAACTGTACGAGCAAAAGCTATACAAGCGAGTCCTTAAAAAAGAAATTGTACTTTCATTCATAATTTTCAAGAAAATCGGAGATCAAAACAGTGCGTTTTGCTTAATTTTAGCCCGCAAATTTGCATTTATATCTAAAAAACTACTGTGATTATTAAAAAGATATATACATATTTAAAAACCTTAAGATTCATTTTAAGTCATATAAAAAAATTGGAATCTAAACTTTTCGTTTGTAATTAATATGATTTTTTTAAAAAGACCTATAAAGCTCGAAGCGCGATGCTATGTCCGCCATTCAGCGCTGAGCGCTCTCAGAGGACGGACCTGTCGCTCGCGTCCGCGTCCGCCATTTTACGTAAATATTGCATTCTAAAACGTTTATAGCGCGGCTAAAGTTTCTTGATCCTTATTATTTTTCTCAACGTATTTTTTTTATAAATATGAAAAGTTGATGTACTTAACTTCATTTTTGTATTACGTATTAAACTAGTGTGTTAGTCAAGACATCTGGAGTCTAGTGGTTACTGGTTAGTATAGTAGCGCGGTCAACTAGGGGCTGGGCGAGACTGACAGAAACGGACCGTTAGATATAATACCTTGCTGCAAAAATCAAGTGGCAATATACAGTATAAACAGGTACAGTAGTTAGACGCATTTGATCTTTGATGGGTGACCATGGGATTGGCTTGCAGAGCCTATATAGCAGGTTTATTTTCGTAAAAACTACATAAGTTAAGGTAAAGTAATTGACATCACGGTCATAGTATGAATGGGTGACCGACCGATGAATTTACAGAGCCCATGTATGAGGTTCTTAAGGGGGCAAAATTATGGTTATTTTTAAGCTAGGACGCGCCGCCGTTAGCATGATACCAATGCAATAGGTATTTACCTAAAACGTACTATGCAATGCAATTAAAAGCACACTTGCCGCCGCAGCTCCGCTGATCCCCACGAGCTCGCATTGCAGGTACCTAACACACACAAGCCCACGTACCTACCGTGCAGTCTTATTCTGCACCAGTTAACAGTTTATTTTGAGACTCAATTCTTCTAACTATATTTGTTCAAAATGCAGTTTCGATCTAATGTCAGTGTCATACTCATGTCACAAATGGTATTCTCCTAAATAAACTGATATTGGAATGTTATCGTGACTAGATCGTTAATTGAACAATGTCATCATCATCGTTCTAGCATACCGTGGATTCGAACCCGATACCTTCTGCATAGCAGTCCGTTGGTATCTCCAGTAGGCTATCGCTGCCTGTTGTTAATTAAACAATGTGTCTACGTCAGTGAGAACAATAGTAGTCAAATTATATATAGTTGGTGCCACGAGAAGATAGACATTTTGTAAACAAACATTCAGAGCTTCAAACCTTTTTTCAAACAGTTGCGTTTTAGATTTTGTGCTTTTGAACAGTATTTTTTTTCAATGCCTAATTATGCCACTATGTTTTTAAATTTATATTGTTAAATTTTACTGAAATAAAAATATTTGATTTTGTGTTTTAATGGTCGAATGTTCATAGATTGGCCGATTTTTTTGTTGTTTTACACGTAATAATCTGTAAATTAATGAAAAATAGAGTACCATGTATGTTAATTATAGAGTACATACATGTTACTTTATTATTGACACGATTTTTTTAAATCAATACGCAAGGAATAATATTGCTCAAAGTAGCATATTTATTCTAAAATATTTAATTATTGACCAACAATGAATAATATAACAGATAACTAGCTAATACATCGCACAAACATTTCTAGGCATAGAGATTTTACGTTGTCTGTGAATGAAATCGTCAGAATGAACTTAAACAAAAACCATTAAACGTTACGGTAGTCTGAAAACGCAATTTCTTTTTTAGGTATAAATAATTTTCTGCCATCTGATATTCTGCACGGCTTTTTCGAGATGCCGGCAGCGAGAAGAGCGTTGCGATCCTATAAACTTGTATTTAACTTAACACCAACCCCTTCTTGATAACTAAAAAATTAATTTTGTCCTGTGATTAAAAGATGTTAAGCCCAAGAATGTATCATTTCAATGAACTAACGCCAAATGTTGACACTCTAGGCGTCAGTACCTCAAAACATTAAAAGATCCTGTTGACAGCGCATAATATCGATAAAAACCCGATCCATTGACATATTAGTTTCCAATGACACGTATCTATGTACCGTTGCGCTCATTGATTTGAAATTATTTGTTTTTGACAGAACTATCGCTAAGTAACTTAGTAAAAATTCTTTGTTTACAAAATGTCTATGTTCTCGTGGCACGGACTTTAGATGATAATGACATTTAAATTAGAAGAATACCAATTTTATTCTGAGTCAATTTAAAATCTAATCTCATTTCGTTTAAAATATAATTTCAATGTCATATAAAATACGAGAATTGGCCTTATCTATGTAAAACTTTATAAAAAGAGGGATTTATATCATCGCACACTGTGTGAAATAATTTTAGGTGAATATATATTGTATAATTACAATATTTTGTAAATACAAATCAACATATTATTGTATATTTTTTTCTTTCTGTTCATTAATTAAGTATTTTCTTTTACCCGACTCTTTTGGTTTTGTATTTAGTGTCATTCGTGGGTTTTCATGCATTAATAACAAAATAGATGTATATTTGAAATGTAACAATTATGTAGATGACAATTATAAATTATTTCTATCATATAATAAAACTGCGCCAAATTATTATAAATAGTCGTTGTTATCCTGAGGATAGAATACTGTTCATGTATGGCAAGAAGGATCAAGATTATTATTCCACGCGACACCGTCATAGTGCGCCGGGTCTCGCATCCGCGGTGCGCGGACGACCGCGGTACTATAAAAACCTAAACTCGAGCCGCCGCTCGAGGCGTATACGCTCTTAAACAAAATTACATTGAATATTCATTTAAGAAAGCGAAGAACTCGTCACCTATGGATATCGCAATCGTCTACAGCACATTTGACACTGGACTGTTTTATAAATTATGAATTACACAACAAAATACAGGACGGCGTACCTCAAGGGTCGATGCTCTTACCTGGTATTGAATTCACTTAAGACAATTTATAGAAGTTTGTATGTTTACTGGAGTTAAATAATTAAGAGCACTAATACATTACCTCGCTTGTCATCGCAGTCAGGCGCATCTTCTAAATAATTCTTGATAATTGCGGTACACAACACCGAATCCAATGGTACAGGATTATCCGACTCCCTGTAAACAAATTAAAATAATTAGTATCTAGAACAGTCTCTAGCTCGGGTTTCAATCATTCACTTTAAAAAAATTAATGTCAATATTCTTTTTTTCCCTTTGCGCGGGTTGAACGCGCTCGCGTCCAGCGCCGGCGCCGACACGCGGGGCAGCGCGCTGTTAGAGTGTGGGTGTGTGGGTGTGTGGGTGTGTGGGTGTCAGTACCGGTTGTGCAGCACGAGCGCGACGGCGGCGGGGTGCGGCACGGGCGGGTGGTGCGGCGCGCGCGGGTTGAACGCGCTCGCGTCCAGCGCCGGCGCCGACACGCGGGGCAGCGCGCTGTTAGAGTGTGGGTGTGTGGGTGTGTGGGTGTGTGGGTGTCAGTACCGGTTGTGCAGCACGAGCGCGACGGCGGCGGGGTGCGGCACGGGCGGGTGGTGCGGCGCGCGCGGGTTGAACGCGCTCGCGTCCAGCGCCGGCGCCGACACGCGGGGCAGCGCGCTGTTAGAGTGTGGGTGTGTGGGTGTGTGGGTGTCAGTACCGGTTGTGCAGCACGAGCGCGACGGCGGCGGGGTGCGGCACGGGCGGGTGGTGCGGCGCGCGCGGGTTGAACGCGCTCGCGTCCAGCGCCGGCGCCGACACGCGGGGCAGCGCGCTGTTAGAGTGTGGGTGTGTGGGTGTGTGGGTGTCAGTACCGGTTGTGCAGCACGAGCGCGACGGCGGCGGGGTGCGGCACGGGCGGGTGGTGCGGCGCGCGCGGGTTGAACGCGCTCGCGTCCAGCGCCGGCGCCGACACGCGGGGCAGCGCGCTGTTAGAGTGTGGGTGTGTGGGTGTGTGGGTGTGTGGGTGTCAGTACCGGTTGTGCAGCACGAGCGCGACGGCGGCGGGGTGCGGCACGGGCGGGTGGTGCGGCGCGCGCGGGTTGAACGCGCTCGCGTCCAGCGCCGGCGCCGACACGCGGGGCAGCGCGCTGTTAGAGTGTGGGTGTGTGGGTGTGTGGGTGTCAGTACCGGTTGTGCAGCACGAGCGCGACGGCGGCGGGGTGCGGCACGGGCGGGTGGTGCGGCGCGCGCGGGTTGAACGCGCTCGCGTCCAGCGCCGGCGCCGACACGCGGGGCAGCGCGCTGTTAGAGTGTGGGTGTGTGGGTGTGTGGGTGTGTGGGTGTCAGTACCGGTTGTGCAGCACGAGCGCGACGGCGGCGGGGTGCGGCACGGGCGGGTGGTGCGGCGCGCGCGGGTTGAACGCGCTCGCGTCCAGCGCCGGCGCCGACACGCGGGGCAGCGCGCTGTTAGAGTGTGGGTGTGTGGGTGTGTGGGTGTCAGTACCGGTTGTGCAGCACGAGCGCGACGGCGGCGGGGTGCGGCACGGGCGGGTGGTGCGGCGCGCGCGGGTTGAACGCGCTCGCGTCCAGCGCCGGCGCCGACACGCGGGGCAGCGCGCTGTTAGAGTGTGGGTGTGTGGGTGTGTGGGTGTGTGGGTGTCAGTACCGGTTGTGCAGCACGAGCGCGACGGCGGCGGGGTGCGGCACGGGCGGGTGGTGCGGCGCGCGCGGGTTGAACGCGCTCGCGTCCAGCGCCGGCGCCGACACGCGGGGCAGCGCGCTGTTAGAGTGTGGGTGTGTGGGTGTGTGGGTGTCAGTACCGGTTGTGCAGCACGAGCGCGACGGCGGCGGGGTGCGGCACGGGCGGGTGGTGCGGCGCGCGCGGGTTGAACGCGCTCGCGTCCAGCGCCGGCGCCGACACGCGGGGCAGCGCGCTGTTAGAGTGTGGGTGTGTGGGTGTGTGGGTGTCAGTACCGGTTGTGCAGCACGAGCGCGACGGCGGCGGGGTGCGGCACGGGCGGGTGGTGCGGCGCGCGCGGGTTGAACGCGCTCGCGTCCAGCGCCGGCGCCGACACGCGGGGTAAAGCGCTGCCACCCCACTCGCTCCACACGCCCACACCTATTACATACACAACAAAAGTTAGTTTGGTGTGACGGACTGTGACCGCTCAGCCAGAGCCTACAGCGGTGGCAGTGGCGTGTCTACTCTGTGGCGACATCGAGGTCGACGCGGCATAGCAAAGCACGCCATGTACATCGAAAACGCTCGCCGCTGCCGCCGCCGCTACAGGCTGTGACCGGGCCATTACACTGGGGGAAAGACTGCCACGTCACCAAGCGGCAGAAAGTTTATCTTCAGAATGCCCACAGGAAATGTGTTTCTATGTATAAATGTGAGTTTTTGTGTGTGGTGTGTACTTTGCGGCGGGTCGGCGGCCCAGTCGCGCTCGGCGAGCACGTCGGGCGGCGCGTGGTCGCGGCCGCAGCGCGCGGCCCACGTGCGCTCGGCGTGTTTGTTGTTAGTGGAGCGAGTGAATGATGTAGGGTGTGGTGTGTACTTTGCGGCGGGTCGGCGGCCCAGTCGTCGCGCTCGGCGAGCACGTCGGGCGGCGCGTGGTCGCGGCCGCAGCGCGCGGCCCACGTGCGCTCGGCGTGTTTGTTGTTAGTGGAGCGAGTGAATGATGTAGGGTGTGGTGTGTACTTTGCGGCGGGTCGGCGGCCCAGTCGTCGCGCTCGGCGAGCACGTCGGGCGGCGCGTGGTCGCGGCCGCAGCGCGCGGCCCACGTGCGCTCGGCGTGTTTGTTGTTAGTGGAGCGAGTGAATGATGTAGGGTGTGGTGTGTACTTTGCGGCGGGTCGGCGGCCCAGTCGTCGCGCTCGGCGAGCACGTCGGGCGGCGCGTGGTCGCGGCCGCAGCGCGCGGCCCACGTGCGCTCGGCGTGTTTGTTGTTAGTGGAGCGAGTGAATGATGTAGGGTGTGGTGTGTACTTTGCGGCGGGTCGGCGGCCCAGTCGTCGCGCTCGGCGAGCACGTCGGGCGGCGCGTGGTCGCGGCCGCAGCGCGCGGCCCACGTGCGCTCGGCGTGTTTGTTGTTAGTGGAGCGAGTGAATGATGTAGGGTGTGGTGTGTACTTTGCGGCGGGTCGGCGGCCCAGTCGTCGCGCTCGGCGAGCACGTCGGGCGGCGCGTGGTCGCGGCCGCAGCGCGCGGCCCACGTGCGCTCGGCGTGTTTGTTGTTAGTGGAGCGAGTGAATGATGTAGGGTGTGGTGTGTACTTTGCGGCGGGTCGGCGGCCCAGTCGTCGCGCTCGGCGAGCACGTCGGGCGGCGCGTGGTCGCGGCCGCAGCGCGCGGCCCACGTGCGCTCGGCGTGTTTGTTGTTAGTGGAGCGAGTGAATGATGTAGGGTGTGGTGTGTACTTTGCGGCGGGTCGGCGGCCCAGTCGTCGCGCTCGGCGAGCACGTCGGGCGGCGCGTGGTCGCGGCCGCAGCGCGCGGCCCACGTGCGCTCGGCGTGTTTGTTGTTAGTGGAGCGAGTGAATGATGTAGGGTGTGGTGTGTACTTTGCGGCGGGTCGGCGGCCCAGTCGTCGCGCTCGGCGAGCACGTCGGGCGGCGCGTGGTCGCGGCCGCAGCGCGCGGCCCACGTGCGCTCGGCGTGTTTGTTGTTAGTGGAGCGAGTGAATGATGTAGGGTGTGGTGTGTACTTTGCGGCGGGTCGGCGGCCCAGTCGTCGCGCTCGGCGAGCACGTCGGGCGGCGCGTGGTCAAGGCCGCAGCGCGCGGCCCACGTGCGCTCGGCGTGTTTGTTGTTAGTGGAGCGAGTGAATGATGTAGGGTGTGGTGTGTACTTTGCGGCGGGTCGGCGGCCCAGTCGTCGCGCTCGGCGAGCACGTCGGGCGGCGCGTGGTCGCGGCCGCAGCGCGCGGCCCACGTGCGCTCGGCGTGTTTGTTGTTAGTGGAGCGAGTGAATGATGTAGGGTGTGGTGTGTACTTTGCGGCGGGTCGGCGGCCCAGTCGTCGCGCTCGGCGAGCACGTCGGGCGGCGCGTGGTCGCGGCCGCAGCGCGCGGCCCACGTGCGCTCGGCGTGTTTGTTGTTAGTGGAGCGAGTGAATGATGTAGGGTGTGGTGTGTACTTTGCGGCGGGTCGGCGGCCCAGTCGTCGCGCTCGGCGAGCACGTCGGGCGGCGCGTGGTCGCGGCCGCAGCGCGCGGCCCACGTGCGCTCGGCGTGTTTGTTGTTAGTGGAGCGAGTGAATGATGTAGGGTGTGGTGTGTACTTTGCGGCGGGTCGGCGGCCCAGTCGTCGCGCTCGGCGAGCACGTCGGGCGGCGCGTGGTCGCGGCCGCAGCGCGCGGCCCACGTGCGCTCGGCGTGTTTGTTGTTAGTGGAGCGAGTGAATGATGTAGGGTGTGGTGTGTACTTTGCGGCGGGTCGGCGGCCCAGTCGTCGCGCTCGGCGAGCACGTCGGGTGGCGCGTGGTCGCGGCCGCAGCGCGCGGCCCACGTGCGCTCGGCGTGTTTGTTGTTAGTGGAGCGAGTGAATGATGTAGGGTGTGGTGTGTACTTTGCGGCGGGTCGGCGGCCCAGTCGTCGCGCTCGGCGAGCACGTCGGGCGGCGCGTGGTCGCGGCCGCAGCGCGCGGCCCACGTGCGCTCGGCGTGTTTGTTGTTAGTGGAGCGAGTGAATGATGTAGGGTGTGGTGTGTACTTTGCGGCGGGTCGGCGGCCCAGTCGTCGCGCTCGGCGAGCACGTCGGGCGGCGCGTGGTCGCGGCCGCAGCGCGCGGCCCACGTGCGCTCGGCGTGTTTGTTGTTAGTGGAGCGAGTGAATGATGTAGGGTGTGGTGTGTACTTTGCGGCGGGTCGGCGGCCCAGTCGTCGCGCTCGGCGAGCACGTCGGGCGGCGCGTGGTCGCGGCCGCAGCGCGCGGCCCACGTGCGCTCGGCGTGTTTGTTGTTAGTGGAGCGAGTGAATGATGTAGGGTGTGGTGTGTACTTTGCGGCGGGTCGGCGGCCCAGTCGTCGCGCTCGGCGAGCACGTCGGGCGGCGCGTGGTCGCGGCCGCAGCGCGCGGCCCACGTGCGCTCGGCGTGTTTGTTGTTAGTGGAGCGAGTGAATGATGTAGGGTGTGGTGTGTACTTTGCGGCGGGTCGGCGGCCCAGTCGTCGCGCTCGGCGAGCACGTCGGGCGGCGCGTGGTCGCGGCCGCAGCGCGCGGCCCACGTGCGCTCGGCGTGTTTGTTGTTAGTGGAGCGAGTGAATGATGTAGGGTGTGGTGTGTACTTTGCGGCGGGTCGGCGGCCCAGTCGTCGCGCTCGGCGAGCACGTCGGGCGGCGCGTGGTCGCGGCCGCAGCGCGCGGCCCACGTGCGCTCGGCGTGTTTGTTGTTAGTGGAGCGAGTGAATGATGTAGGGTGTGGTGTGTACTTTGCGGCGGGTCGGCGGCCCAGTCGTCGCGCTCGGCGAGCACGTCGGGCGGCGCGTGGTCGCGGCCGCAGCGCGCGGCCCACGTGCGCTCGGCGTGTTTGTTGTTAGTGGAGCGAGTGAATGATGTAGGGTGTGGTGTGTACTTTGCGGCGGGTCGGCGGCCCAGTCGTCGCGCTCGGCGAGCACGTCGGGCGGCGCGTGGTCGCGGCCGCAGCGCGCGGCCCACGTGCGCTCGGCGTGTTTGTTGTTAGTGGAGCGAGTGAATGATGTAGGGTGTGGTGTGTACTTTGCGGCGGGTCGGCGGCCCAGTCGTCGCGCTCGGCGAGCACGTCGGGCGGCGCGTGGTCGCGGCCGCAGCGCGCGGCCCACGTGCGCTCGGCGTGTTTGTTGTTAGTGGAGCGAGTGAATGATGTAGGGTGTGGTGTGTACTTTGCGGCGGGTCGGCGGCCCAGTCGTCGCGCTCGGCGAGCACGTCGGGCGGCGCGTGGTCGCGGCCGCAGCGCGCGGCCCACGTGCGCTCGGCGTGTTTGTTGTTAGTGGAGCGAGTGAATGATGTAGGGTGTGGTGTGTACTTTGCGGCGGGTCGGCGGCCCAGTCGTCGCGCTCGGCGAGCACGTCGGGCGGCGCGTGGTCGCGGCCGCAGCGCGCGGCCCACGTGCGCTCGGCGTGTTTGTTGTTAGTGGAGCGAGTGAATGATGTAGGGTGTGGTGTGTACTTTGCGGCGGGTCGGCGGCCCAGTCGTCGCGCTCGGCGAGCACGTCGGGCGGCGCGTGGTCGCGGCCGCAGCGCGCGGCCCACGTGCGCTCGGCGTGTTTGTTGTTAGTGGAGCGAGTGAATGATGTAGGGTGTGGTGTGTACTTTGCGGCGGGTCGGCGGCCCAGTCGTCGCGCTCGGCGAGCACGTCGGGCGGCGCGTGGTCGCGGCCGCAGCGCGCGGCCCCAGTGCGCTCGGCGTGTTTGTTGTTAGTGGAGCGAGTGAATGATGTAGGGTGTGGTGTGTACTTTGCGGCGGGTCGGCGGCCCAGTCGTCGCGCTCGGCGAGCACGTCGGGCGGCGCGTGGTCGCGGCCGCAGCGCGCGGCCCACGTGCGCTCGGCGTGTTTGTTGTTAGTGGAGCGAGTGAATGATGTAGGGTGTGGTGTGTACTTTGCGGCGGGTCGGCGGCCCAGTCGTCGCGCTCGGCGAGCACGTCGGGCGGCGCGTGGTCGCGGCCGCAGCGCGCGGCCCACGTGCGCTCGGCGTGTTTGTTGTTAGTGGAGCGAGTGAATGATGTAGGGTGTGGTGTGTACTTTGCGGCGGGTCGGCGGCCCAGTCGTCGCGCTCGGCGAGCACGTCGGGCGGCGCGTGGTCGCGGCCGCAGCGCGCGGCCCACGTGCGCTCGGCGTGTTTGTTGTTAGTGGAGCGAGTGAATGATGTAGGGTGTGGTGTGTACTTTGCGGCGGGTCGGCGGCCCAGTCGTCGCGCTCGGCGAGCACGTCGGGCGGC